>ONZH01028556.1:0-27395 GCA_900303285.1 Rhinella marina
AGAAAAATTTCACCGAATGTCAAATATTTAGAACGTGCAAAAGTTATAACGCTGGCACAGCTGAGGTACTGCGGCCTTAATTAACGGCAGAAAAAATAGCAACGGATGTCAGGTATATAGACAACAGACACGTTATAATGCACACACTGTGCACGTGGTGTTAGCGTCAGGCTCACTTGCGTTCTTTTTGCCCCCCCCCAAAAAAAATGCAGCCAGATATAACAATGGACTTTTGTGTCTTTTGAACACAACAACTAGCCCTGCCTAGCCAAATCCTATCCCTACACTATATGTCCCTCCTTGCGCAAATGTTATACAGCAGACGCAAATGAGGAACAGCGTTCTTAATTAATGGCAGAAAAAATAGCAATGGATGTCAGGTATATAGACTACAGAAAGGTTCTAATGCACACGCTGTGCATGTGGTATTAGCGTCAGGCACACTTGCGTTCTTTTTGCCCAATTTTTTTTTAAAAATGCAGCCAGATATAACAATGGACTTTTCTGTCTTTTGAACAGAACTACTAGCCCTGCCTAGCTAAATCCTATCCCTACACTATATGTGCCTCCTTGCGCAAATGTTATACAGCAGACGCAAAAGAGGTACTGCAGACTTAATTAACAGCAGAAAAAATAGCAAAGGATGTCAAGTACATAGTATACAGAGAGTAATACACCATGCACTAGCTGCGCAGGTGGCGTTAATGTCAGGCTACCTTGCGCAATTTTTAACCCCTTAAAAAAAAAAAATATATATATATATATATATATATATATTTACATATTGCAGCAAGATATAATGGCCCTTAAAAGGGATTTTGGGTTTTTTCAAAAGAAATACTATCCCTGCCTAGCGTTTTTCTTTCCCTACACTATCTGTCCCTCCTTGCAGCAGCTCTCCCTGACTCGGTATGAGCCACATGACGCGTTCCCGGCCATCCAATCAGTGTAATGCCAGTAGCCAACATGGCTACTGGTATTACAGTGAATGCCAGTACCTCCCTGCATGCTAATTGGCTAATTAGCGTGCGGGGAGGGGACTCGAGCATGGCGCTCGAGCACAAACGGTGTTTGGCCAAACACCGCGTGGTCCCGATTGCCACCATGTTCGGCCGAATACCATATTCGGCCGAACGTGTTCACTCAACACTAATGAACATGTAATTTTGATTTCTTCTTTACTTGTGTGCCAGATATAAAATGATCTCGCTATGTTATATGATATTCTCTGTATTTGTAGATCTGGGCTGGCTCAGAGTCTCTGTGATGTAGTTTGCATTTTCAATAAAAATATTGCAACATTTGAATAAATGGAAAAGGTTTGCCATTAAGCCTTTGATAAAAACTTGCTGTGTCAAAAGGATCTTCATATTACAGGAGAGATGGCTAATTCTACAGAGGGGGACACTAAAGTCCAGTATGTTGGACTCCTGACCTCAATACTGATGGCTCTGATACCCGGGCTGATGATACATTCATTTATTATAGCCGTCAATGTCAATGACTGGTGGAAAGGAAGATCGGTGAATGCTGTTGACCATATTGTAATTTCTCTCGGGTTTTCAAGGATGTGCTCTCAGTTTGCTAATACTCTATATCTTTTTGTGGATATACTCTCCCTGAAAAACCTGCAATCATTTTTAACTGTGGTGATTATAGATGTGTCTTATGCTTTATTTACATATGCCAACATTTGGTTAACAGTAGAGATGAGCGAGTAGTGTTCGATCGAGCCGGTATTCGATCGAATACTACGCTATTCGGCATACTCGATTTCAATCGAGTATAACGGCGATGGCGCACTTAGAATTCGTTTCCCCTCCCACCTTCCCTGGCGCTCTTTTTCCACCAATCAACATGCAGGGGGGGTATGACAGGCACGCTGAGCACGCTGGCAGCGCAAAAACAGCGTCTACATGGATTGGCTGGAAAAACCATGTGACCTCGAATATTAAAAACTCAGCTCTTCCTGCTCGTACGCATATGCTGCGTGAACTTAGTCAGGGACAGAGGCTGGAGAAGGGACAGACAGGTTTTAGCAGTTGGACAGGCAGGAGCGTGATTAAAAGCCCTTATCAGGGCTACTATAGTGCACTACAGTGATAGCTTTAACTACAAGATACACTTTACAGAGAACGGCTGCTGTATTCAGGGATAGCTGCTGGAGTAGGGACAGAGAGAGGCATTAGTGGTGTATTAGGTGCTCTGCTACATACCAAACTATATTTGGCACTACTGTTCAGCGTTCTTTTGGCTGAAAAACCCTGTTATATAACTAGTGTGTATATGCACCATCTGATCTGGCAGTATACGGCTGTGAATTTTATTTTATTTTTTTAAATACAGTTTATTTGGCTCTAGTGTTCTGGGTTCTGTGTGCCTGCAATACCCTTTTTGTATAACAGGTGTAAATACCCACCGTCTGTACAGTTAGTAACACGGCTGTGTACCTTGAAATATACAATATCTAGGCCATTTAATTGGCCACTGTACTGTGCGTTCTCTTGCTAAATTATTTCACATACCTGGTGTAAATACCCACCCGTCTGTTCAGTTAGTACACGGCAGTGTACCTTGAAATATACAATATCTAGGCCATTTAATTGGCCACTGTACTGTGCGTTCTCTTGCTAAATTATTTCACATACCTGGTGTAAATACCCACCGTCTGTTCAGTTAGTACACGGCTGTGTACCTTGAAATATACAATATCTAGGCCTTTTAATTGGCCACTGTACTGTGCGTTCTCTTGCTAAATTATTTCACATACCTGGTGTAAATACCCACCGTCTGTTCAGTTAGTACACGGCTGTGTACCTTGAAATATACAATATCTAGGCCATTTAATTGGCCACTGTACTGTGCGTTCTCTTGCTAAATTATTTCACATACCTGGTGTAAATACCACCGTCTGTTCAGTTAGTACACGGCAGTGTACCTTGAAATATACAATATCTAGGCCATTTAATTGGCCACTGTACTGTGCGTTCTCTTGCTAAATTATTTCACATACCTGGTGTAAATACCCACCGTCTGTTCAGTTAGTACACGGCTGTGTACCTTGAAATATACAATATCTAGGCCTTTTAATTGGCCACTGTACTGTGCGTTCTCTTGCTAAATTATTTCACATACCTGGTGTAAATACCCACCGTCTGTTCAGTTAGTACACGGCTGTGTACCTTGAAATATACAATATCTAGGCCATTTAATTGGCCACTGTACTGTGCGTTCTCTTGCTAAATTATTTCACATACCTGGTGTAAATACCCACCGTCTGTTCAGTTACTACACGGCTGTGTACCTTGAAATATACAATATCTAGGCCTTTTAATTGGCCACTGTACTGTGCGTTCTCTTGCTAAATTATTTCACATACCTGGTGTAAATACCCACCGTCTGTTCAGTTAGTACACGGCTGTGTACCTTGAAATATACAATATCTAGGCCATTTAATTGGCCACTGTACTGTGCGTTCTCTTGCTAAATTATTTCACATACCTGGTGTAAATACCCACCGTCTGTTCAGTTACTACACGGCTGTGTACCTTGAAATATACAATATCTAGGCCTTTTAATTGGCCACTGTACTGTGCGTTCTCTTGCTAAATTATTTCACATACCTGGTGTAAATACCCACCGTCTGTTCAGTTAGTACACGGCTGTGTACCTTGAAATATACAATATCTAGGCCATTTAATTGGCCACTGTACTGTGCGTTCTCTTGCTAAATTATTTCACATACCTGGTGTAAATACCCACCGTCTGTACAGTTAGTACACGGCAGTGTACCTTGAAATATACAATATCTAGGCCTTTTAATTGGCCACTGTACTGTGCGTTCTCTTGCTAAATTATTTCACATACCTAATTATATACCCAAATATTGTATTTTGCAACAAAAAAAAAAAAAATGCGGAGGGGGGGCTAGCGGAATCGGACGTGGACGAGGACGGGGGCGCGGAAATGCTGTTGGTGGCCTTGTTGAAGCCAGTGGGGATACAATGCGTGCTGGTGAGGGTCAGCCAGGATCCCACTCATCCAGAATCCCTGCCTTTATGGGACAGTTAAGCAGGGGGCGAGTTTACACCGCTGTTGAGGCCTGAGCAGGTTGAACAGGTGGTGCAATGGATAGCCGATAGCGCTTTCCACACAGTTGTCCACCAGCCAGTCATCCACACAGTCTCACTCTGACCCTCCTTCCTCCACACCTGGCCAACAGAGTCATCCCACCCTTGACCCCTCCCAGGAGCTCTTTTCGGGTCCTTTTTCAGATGTGCCGGAAGAATCCCAGGAGCTAGCAGAGGAATTTGTTTGTAGTGATGCCCAAACCCTTGAGTTTTCGCCATCTCCTGCTGATGTGGACCCTGAACCAGCATCTGTTATCATGAGCGATGATGATGATGAGACGCAGTTGCCATCAAGGGAGGCTTTTGGAATGTCCAGTGGGCAGGAGGAGGAGCAGAGTGAGGAAGAGGAGGTGGTGGATGACGAAATGACCGACCCCACTTGGCCAGGGGTGATGTCCAGCGGGGAAAGCAGTGGAGAGGTGGTGGTCTGCGCAGCACCGAAAAAGGCAGCAAGAGGCAGAGGGATGTCCACAGGCAGAGGGATGTCCAGAGGCAGAGGGATGTCCAGAGGCAGAGGGATGTCCACAGGCAGAGGGATGTCCAGAGGCAGAGGACAGTCCAGACAGAGTAGTGAGGCCACAGCCAGCAGGGCCGAAGCTGTTCCCGGCAGCGGGCAGTCGCGCGAAGCTCCCCCATCGAGGCCTCGTACTTCTGTGGTGTGGAGATTTTTTAATGTTTGTGCGGATGACAAACTGAGCGCGGTTTGCACACTCTGCCACTTAAAACTGAGTAGGGGCTCTGAGAAGAGCAATCTGACCACCTCAGGCATGCGGCGTCACTTGGAAGTCAAGCACTGGGCTGAGTGGGAGAGAGCAAACGCAATACAACCTGCGCAAGGTCTTCCTGCCACTGCCTCTTCCCCTCTGTTGTGTGCTGCCACTGCGGTCCAGACCTCCAGCCAGGACACCTCCACATCTGCCTCTGCCTCGGCTACTTTGGGGCCTTCTCCTTCAGCCTCCCCTTCCCCCGCCTCTTCGCCTGCACCTTCACACTCCTCGTCCCATCAACTGTTCATCTCGCAGGCGTTCGACCGCAGGCGGAAGTACGCCTCGAGTCACCCCCAAGCCCAAGCCTTAAACTGCCACATCTCCAAACTGCTGGCCCTGGAGATGTTGCCGTTTAGGCTTGTGGAGACGCAGGCCTTCCGCGACCTGATGGCGGCTGCCGCACCTCGCTATTCCGTCCCTAGCCGCCACTACTTTTCCCGGAGTGCCGTCCCCGCCCTGCACCAGCACGTGTCGCGTAACATCAGGCGGGCCCTGAGGTACGCAGTCAGCGCAAAGGTCCACTTGACCACCGACTCGTGGACAAGCGCTTGCGGCCAGGGACGCTACATCTCTTTGACGGCACACTGGGTGAATGTAGTGGAAGCGGGGACGGGGTCGCAAACAGAGACGGCCTACCTACCACCCCGCCCAAGATTGCCAGCATGGGTTCTGATAAACCCCCTCCTCCTCCTCCTCCTCTTCCTCCTCTGCCTTAACATCGCCCTCAGCCGCTAGCTGGAAGCGTTGCAGCACTGGCGCGGGGAGACGTCAGCAGGCGGTGCTTAAGCTCATCAGCTTGGGCGACAGGAAGCACAGCGCCCCAGAGGTGAGGGACGCCATATTGCAGCAGACGGAGATGTGGCTGTCGCCGCTGCAGCTAGGACCAGGCATGGTCGTGTGCGATAACGGCCGTAACCTGGTGGCGGCTCTGGAGCTTGCCGAACTCGATCACGTACCATGCCTGGCCCACGTTTTTAATCTGGTAGTCCAAAAATTTCTAAAGACTTACCCCAACCTGGCAGAGCTACTGGTGAAAGTGCGGCGCTTGTGCGCTCACTTTCGGAAGTCAACTGTAGCTGCTGCTAGCTTAAAAAAACTCCAGCAACGCCTCCATTTGCCTGAACATCGGCTGTTGTGCGACCTGCCGACTCGCTGGAATTCCACCTATTCCATGTTGGCCAGGGTGTGTGAGCAGCAGAGAGCATTGATGGAGTACCAGATTATGAATCCACGCGTGCCTCCAACTCAGCTCCCTCAGTTTGCCAACCACGAGTGGCCATGGATGGCAGACATATGCGATGTACTGCGTATCTTTGAGGAGTCCACCAGAAGGTCAGCAGCGAGGACGCTATAGTGAGCGTAACCATCCCGCTCCTATGCGTCCTTAAAGAATCGCTCATCGCAATAAGGGAGAACGCATTGCACGCAGAGGAGACGGGGGTAGGAGGAGACGCAACGGAGCTACACAGTCAGACCACACTTTTGTCTGCTTCACGGTGGCAGTTGCAGGAGGAGGAGGAGGAGGAGGAGGACGACGTGGAGGTGGCTGTGGAAGAGGAGGAGGATGCTGGCGGTGAGGGTAGCAGTCAGGCTGTGTGCGTCCCATTGGTTCAGCGCGGATGGGGCGGAGAGGAGGCGGAAGAGGAAGAGGAGGAAATGGCAAGTGATCCTTCTGGTGGGGGCAGTGAGGTCATGCCTATTCAGAGTCTGGCACACATGGCTGACTTCATGCTGGGCTGCTTTTCCCGGGACACATGTGTTGTCCGGATAGTGGAGAACAAACTGTACTGGGTCTTCGCAATCCTGGACCCCCGGTATAAAGATAACGTCTCTTCTTTTATTCCGGTAGAGGAGAGGACGAATCGATTGCTGGAATACCAGAGGGAACTCGTGCAGAACATGATGGAGATTTTCCCACCCACCATCGCTGGCGGCAGAGAGGAGAGGGTCTCCCAGAGTCCCACAACATCTATCAGGCCCACAGCCACCAGGGGAACACTCTCCAAGGTGTGGGACACGTTCATGGCACCCCCTCGTGCAACTTCCATCACTGCGGGGCCCGCTATCAGCAGGAGGGACAAGTATCGGCGGATGTTGCGGGAGTACCTGGCAGACCGTACCCCTGTCCTCCCCGATCCCTCGGCGTCCTACACTTACTGGGTCTCCAAGTTGGACACGTGGCTGGAACTGTACGCCTTGGAGGTGCTTGCCTGCCCTGCCGCCAGCGTGCTATCAGAAAGGGTGTTCAGCGCAGCCGGGGGCATTATAACCGATAAGCGCAGCCGCCTGTCAACCGACAGTGCGGACAGGCTGACGCTAATCAAAATGAACAGCAAGTGGATTGACCCGGACTTTGCTTCTCCAACCGTGGAAAGCAGCCAAAAGTGAAGTGCCATCTGTATGAAGTGCCATTTCCTCCTCCACCTCCTCCTCCTCCTCCTTAACCGCCGTAGAATTGCTCCGTAAATAAGAAAAATTTATATATTTATGGCTCACCTCTTGGGCCTCCACAAAATGTTTAAGAGGTCTCACCTCTTGGGCCTCCATATAATTTTTAACAGGTCTCACCTCTTGGGCCTCCACATAATTTTTAAGAGGTCTCACCTCTTGGGCCTGCACAAAATGTTTAAGAGGTCTCACCTCTTGGGCCTCCACATAATTTTTAAGAGGTCTCACCTCTTGGGCCTCCGCAAAATGTTTGAGGTCTCACCTCTTGGGCCTCCACATAATTTTTAAGAGGTCTCACCTCTTGGGCCTCCACATAATTTTTAAGAGGTCTCACCTCTTGGGCCTGCACAAAATGTTTAAGAGGTGTCACCTCTTGGGCCTCCACATAATTTTTAACAGGTCTCACCTCTTGGGCCTCCACATAATTTTTAAGAGGTCTCACCTCTTGGGCCTCCACATAATTTTTAAGAGGTCTCACCTCTTGGGCCTGCACAAAATGTTTAAGAGGTCTCACCTCTTGGGCCTCCACAAAATCTTTAAGAGGTCTCACCTCTTGGGCCTCCACATAATTTTTAAGAGGTCTCACCTCTTGGGCCTCCACAAAATTTTATCAAGGTCTCACCTCTTGGGCCTCCACAAAATGTTTAAGAGGTGTCACCTCTTGGGGCCTCCACATAATTTTTAACAGGTCTCACCTCTTGGGCCTCCACATAATTTTTAAGAGGTCTCACCTCTTGGGCCTCCACAAAATCTTTAAGTGGTCTCACCTCTTGGGCCTCCACAAAATCTTTAAGAGGTCTCATCTCTTTGGCCTGCACAAAATCTTTAAGAGGTCTCACCTCTTGGGCCTCCACAAAATCTTTAAGAGGTCTCACCTCTTGGGCCTCCACATAATTTTTAAGAGGTCTCACCTCTTGGGCCTCCACAAAATGTTTAAGAGGTCTCACCTCTTGGGCCTCCACATAATTTTTAACAGGTCTCACCTCTTGGGCCTCCACATAATTTTAAAGAGGTCTCACCTCTTGGGCCTCCACAAAATCTTTAAGAGGTCTCACCTCTTGGGCCTCCACAAAATCTTTAAGAGGTCTCACCTCTAGGGCCTCCACAAATCTTTAAGAGGTCTCACCTCTTGGGCCTCCACAAAATCTTTAAGAGGTCTCACCTCTTGGGCCTGCACAAAATGTTTAAGAGGTCTCACCTCTTGGGCCTCCACATAATTTTTAACAGGTCTCACCTCTTGGGCCTCCACATAATTTTAAAGAGGTCTCACCTCTTGGGCCTCCACAAAATCTTTAAGAGGTCTCACCTCTTGGGCCTCCACAAAATGTTTAAGAGGTGTCACCTCTTGGGCCTCCACATAATTTTTAACAGGTCTCACCTCTTGGGCCTCCACATAATTTTTAAGAGGTCTCACCTCTTGGGCCTCCACAAAATCTTTAAGAGGTCTCACCTCTTGGGCCTCCACAAAATCTTTAAGAGGTCTCACCTCTTGGGCCTCCACAAAATGTTTAAGAGGTCTCACCTCTTGGGCCTCCACATAATTTTTAACAGGTCTCACCTCTTGGGCCTCCACATAATTTTAAAGAGGTCTCACCTCTTGGGCCTCCACAAAATCTTTAAGAGGTCTCACCTCTTGGGCCTCCACAAAATCTTTAAGAGGTCTCACCTCTTGGGCCTCCACAAAATCTTTAAGAGGTCTCACCTCTTGGGCCTGCACAAAATGTTTAAGAGGTCTCACCTCTTGGGCCTCCACATAATTTTTAACAGGTCTCACCTCTTGGGCCTCCACATAATTTTAAAGAGGTCTCACCTCTTGGGCCTCCACAAAATCTTTAAGAGGTCTCACCTCTTGGGCCTCCACAAAATGTTTAAGAGGTCTCACCTCTTGGGCCTCCACATAATTTTTAAGAGGTCTCAGCTCTTGGGCCTCCACATAATTTTTAAGAGGTCTCAGCTCTTGGGCCTCCACATAATTTTTAAGAGGTCTCACCTCTTTAGCCTCCACACAATTTTTAAGACGTCTCACCTCTTGGGCCTCCACAAAATTTTCCATGAGCCTCTGGCCAGCCCACGGCCTCTTCCTGCCTTTTGCGGTCCTACGCATCCCTCAACATCCCCACTGCTTTACCTGCTAGACATGACACTGGGCCAGGTCGGGTCACTGACATCTCTAGCGCCAACAATTTGGGCATTTTAAGGCTTCTGCATGTGTTTGAGTTGTTTTTACATTTTAAAGAAGACATGTCTGACCACATCTCACACACACACACAATGACAATTAGGGGTGGGGTCTATTTGCTTTCCCCCTTGCCTATGCCATCTGTGGTTGTCATAGGCAACGTGATTTTAAGGGGTGCAGAATTTCATCTTCTTTTTTGTCTAGTTTGGCTTGGGGTCCATGGCAATGTAGAGGAAAGAAGGTTTCCTTGTATGGTCTCACTTTACAGAGAGGTTACATTGTCTTTGGAGTGTATTGTTGAGAGGCTGTGATAGTGGCGTAATAGTGCGACTTGGGCGCGTTATATGCACCCAGACATGCTTCCCCTGCTGTCCCAGTTGCATTCCAGCAGTGTTGGCATCCTTTTCTGAGGTTTCAGGGTGGACTTGGTGACCTCCAAGTGGTCGAATTCAGATTTCCAAGTGGCGAGCATTTTTTCCCTTAGACTTTAATAGGATTCGATATTCGGTCGAATAGTCGAATTTCGCGGTCTATTCGAATCGAATTTCGAACTTTCGAATATTTCACTACTCGCTCATCTCTAGTTAACAGCTCTGCTCTCCATTGTCTTCTGTCTGAAGATCTCCAACTTCCAGACCAGACTGTTCCTGTATCTGAGGGGAATAATCATACAAAGGACTGTTTATTTCATCGTAGCCTCTGTACTTCTTGCCGCTCTTAACTGTTCTCAACCCTTGTCGATGGCTCTCAGTGTGGCGGCTATAGGGCGAACAGACAATTCAACCATATATAGCCTGCTCATGGATTGTCCTAATATTAATTATCTATACAATTTTACTATAGGAACATTCATCCCTCTACTTTTCTATTATATCTCGTCTATCCTTCTTTTTGTCTCATTGTATCACCACACAACAAGGATGAAGAGGAGCAGTAACTTAACCACCAATTTGGAGACATATTACTCAGTGATTAAATTTGTGTCCGTCACTTTCATATATAACACTATATTGTTCATTGGACATTTTGTGTTTGATTTGCATTTTTCTTTTTTCTGTGTGAACCTTCCATGGCTTTACATTTTTTTGAACTTTCTACCAGTTGTACATTCCTCCTACCTGATCTACAGAACAGCAAAACTGAGGAATCAGATGTCCAAGGTTCTTAAGAATGTAATTGATTTCGTATTGCAAAGGAAAGATACAAAACACAGAGAGAACATAGAAGTAGTATCACAATAAGGTATACCCATGAGATGATGTTATATGTAACACTTCAGCCCCTTGTAGTAAATACAAGTCCACTCGGGAAGCTCTGCTTAATCCAGCACTGACAGTGTTTCAGACATGCAGACTTGTGTGTTCTTTTTACCTCGGGCCCATCAGGTGTCAGATCTCAGGTGGCAGGTCCTTGAGGTAGTGAAAAGTGGGGACAATGAGGAGGATAACTGTAGGAGATTGTTACAAAGGGAGACCTTTTGGATAACGAAACTGCAGTCTTTAATACTTAAAGAATTAAATGAAATTTGTAGCTTTAGTGTGTTTATATGATTGATCACTTTCATGTTTTAGGGTTATTTATGGCTATGTATTTTGTATAAAGGATATGGTTTGTATATATGTGTCAGCTGTTGGTGCTTTTAATACACCACCTCCCCCTCTACCTGCACGCACGAGTAAGGGGGCGTGTTCTCCTGAAACGTCTCGTGGAGGGGAGGAGGTGTGAACGATGTCTGTCTCAGCATCCCTCATGATGTACCATTTTATACTGGAATGAATTAAAGGGTTTCTGTCATCAGAAATCTTGCTATAAAACCTTGTGTCATTTGCAATGCGCAAATGACACCTGATGACAAATATGTTATTTGTATAACTGTCTGTTGCGCCGTTTTGGGCAAAATTAATGTTTTAAAATATGCAAATGAACCTTCCTAGGTGCAGGGGGCGGTAACCTTGCACCTAGTATCGCTGTATCCCCGTCTCTAAACCCTCCTCCGTTCAGTTGATTGAAAGGGCCAGGCAGCTTGCTCTGTGGGCTGCCGGCCCTGTCCGACTCCGAAATCCCGCGCCTGCGCAGTGCGAATAACAATCCGCGCATTGAGGAAGCCGGGACCCGGGCGACCGGCGGCTCTCAATGCGCCTGCGTGGATTGTTATTCGCACTGCGCAGGCACGGGATTTCGGAGTCGGACAGGGCCGGCAGCCCACAGAGCAAGCTGCCTGGCCCTGTCAATCAACTGAACGGAGGAGGGTTTAGAGATGGGGAGACGGCAATACTAGGTGCAAGGTTACCGCCCCCTGCACCTAGGAAGGTTCATTTGCATATTTTAAAACATTAATTTTCCCCAAAACGGCGCAACAGACAGCTATACAAATAACATATTTGTCATCAGGTTTCATTTGCGCATTGCAAATGACACAAGGCTTTATAGCAAGATTTCTGATGACAGAAACCCTTTAAAGAAATAAAAAGAAACAAAAGGTTTTGTACCAGTAACTTGTAAGTGTGACTTCTATTGCTCACAAACTCGGACTGGCCGGCAGGGGTACAGGTGATTATCCCGGTGGGGCCCTGAGCAAGGTGGTCCCCTAATCTCCCACCCCCTGCACAAGTGGCACATTTCACAGTAGACTTACTGCACTACATACATATATTCAATGTACAACACCTCGGCCAGCCTTTTCATATAAAAAACCTGATAGATTATTAAAAAAACTCCCCAGTCACAATCAGAGCTGCAATGACTTCTAGGTATAGAGGAAAGCCACCAGTATCCTCTTCTCCCCAGGAACCTACCTTCTTAAAGCTGCTGAAGGGCCTCCATATTCAATCATCTGGTAGCATCTTGTTGCTATGTAAGCAGGTAATATTTGAATGTATCCGTACGGTGAGCCCCCAAAATAAATTCCACTGCTGGGCCCTATGTACCCCTGTTCGACACTGCTCACTTACATACAATATTGGCACAATGAGGTAAAAAGAGCACACAAGTCTGCATGGTTGAAAGTACATCCATAAGATGGGCCATCAGTTTATCATAGCTTGGATTCCCGGACCTGCACTGACTAGCAGGATAAATAGGCCATGGCTTCTCTGGATTACTTCAATCTTTCGTATGTGTGTGGTTGCGACTGGTACTACAAGAACCAACAAAGTGAGCCGGGCTTAGTGTGAGTTATATGGTATGGTATGGTGGGCAATATACATGTAGTCTGTTGTGAATTCTTTCTGCTGATTACAGATGGTCCCTGACGTTGTCCCCCCCCACCCCACTTCCCCATCACCAACTTTTTACTTCCAGATGGAAAATGGCATTTGAGACTTGATGCTTTCACCACTTTAGAAACCCAATAAAGTTCCATTCCTTACCTGATGGTCAATGTTCTTATCCAGCCAAATATACAGTTATATACAGAGAAGTAGTAGCACATGCATGCAACTCCATCTTTTGAATTGTAAGGGAATTGTGGCCCTAGCCACATCTTTAACTCACATAGGCATAAATGGAGAGAACAATTATGTAGCCATCTCTTTCATTTGCGGCTGCCATTGTAGGCCAAGTAGGGTTTAGGTTCCACATATCACTGTTGATCAGAAACCGATGTTTTATCTTAAGTCTTTTGCTTAATTTTCATTGTCTTTATGCATTGCAGAAAATGATATGGTTATTTTATGAAACTCTACAACAGGATGCTCTTCATGGATTTTTTTTTATTTTTTTTACTATTATTATTATTATTATTATTATTATCTAATGCTACTTTGATTGTATAATTATGTTTGGCTGTTAATTGAATGTTTAATTTTATCAGCTCACATTTTGATGTAATAAAGTTATCTTTCCTGTTTATTGATCTCTTACACCATGCAGCAATAAAAAGTCTGATATTTAACTAACTGATTTTGTTTCTATTCCTATCCAATTCATTTTTAAAAATAGTAAAATTAATATTCCATCAGGATTTTATAATATTTTAAAAGTCAGACATTTTACCCTCCATCTGGAACTTACTGAGAATAATGTGAACATGCAACGTGACCCCAGATATCACTCCTGCGTATGTGCATGATATACATTCTGTAATTATTTCTACAATTTTACAGGATAACCCTTTCCCAATATCTGAAGTACATGGACAGTGTTGGGTCTTTAAAGATGGCTCCGTTCAGGAGTATCTGGGTGCCATAGCCAGCAGACTTCCACATAGAGTGTCCTTGATCGATGACTACTCCAACCATGGACATTTATCCTCTCAAATGCCTTGGTCAATTGCGACCATGGCCTCAGGTAGTAGTCATTTACTAGGAGTTGGCTTCTCCTGTTGACCGAATGGCCCCCTACGATGAGATTGCAGGAGTCATTTGGTTGCTATGGCAGCCAGGAACCTTGTAAAGTCTCTCAGAACTGCCATAGTAAAGTTACTTTGAAGCCCTGCCAGTAGTAGGGCTTCATAGGAATGCAATAATTTTCCTATAGATTTAAAATCTAAAAAGAAGATTTCAATAGTAATCCATTGCAGTCTATGGTAAAATAGATGTATTAATTATCAAAAAATCAAGTTTAAAATAAAGTTAATAGGGGAGCGTGGCCGGATGCCGGGAGTAGCAGACGCTTAAGTGAGGAGCTTCGTGCCCTGTGGATTCAAGCGGCTCAAAGCGACTACTGAAGGTGGACATTTGTACCTCAAATGAGATGAGACTTCAGGCCAACCGCTGATGATGACAAGGGAAAGAAAGAAAGGCGCTAGCCCGAAGAAGATGACGGCCTTCTTTCCACCAGCACCAGGTGCCTCACAAGATGGCGCAGGTTCTCGCCGTACAGAGGTCATCTCTCACTCCTCACCGAGCACATCAAGCTCATGCTCTCCTAATCCTGCCTCTGATAACATACACAAGAAGAGACAGTCTCTTACCACACATGATAACAGAGACAAAGGGCCGGTGAGTAATGAGTTCATTATATTAACACATGATACCAACGGGTCTCAAACAGAATCTGACAATGCAAAAATATCACTCACAACTAGAGATGAGCGAGCACTAAAATGCTCGGGTGCTCGTTATTCGAGTCAAACTTTTCCCGATGTTCGTTTCGAATAACGAACCCCATTAAAGTCAATGGGAGACTCGAGCATTTTTGCAGGGGACCAAGGCTCTGCCTAGGGAAGGCTGGGTGAAAACCTGGAAACCTCAGAAAATGATGGAAACACCACGGAAATGGACAGGAAACTGCAGGGGCAGCATGCATGGATGCCTCTGAGGCTGCCTAATCCCACCATTACCCCAAATTCTCAGGCAACAGCCTGGTGGTTACCCTCATGGCAATTGTGCTCACCCAGACCAAGAAAGGTGAGACAAATACCCATCACATGTTAGGGAAGCACCCAACTAGGTGCAACGAAGGTCCATCACCGCCTGCAGGTGACACCACTGCTCATGCTGGCACTGCTGTGCTATCCCCCTCCCCATGGCGCAGGCATAAGCCTGACACATCATGGTGACAGCGTAGTGACACCAACAAGTGACCAAGTTAGATTGAGGTAGCAGTCAAATGTCTGTAGGCGAGCCTCCAAAAAATTTGTTTTGGAGTGTCCGAAGTTGACCCTCCTAAAAAATTGTTTAGGAGTGTCTGTAGTTGACCCTTCTGTAAAATATTTTATTTGTTTTCCCTGTTGTTAGTTAATGTACAACCCATGGCTGGCATGGTGGGAATATATAGGGAAGCACCCAACTAGGTGCAACGAAGGTCCATCACCCATGCCCATGCTGGCACTGCTCTCCTATCCCCAGTCACACGATGCAGGCATAAGCCTGACACAGCATGGCAGTGACACCAACAAGTGACCAAGTTACATGAGGTAACATGTGAGCCACCCAAAAATTTAGCCAGACGCAGCATGGCGGTGACAACAGAGTGACCGAGTTAGACTGAGGTAGCAGGAGGTGAAGCATCCTCCAAGTGGGCAGTACATGAGCGGCCTCAGGGTCAGACTCGGTCAGAGTATGTGAAATGTTCAGGGTGCCCGAACGCCGGGCTCGACAGCGGACCCGTTTTGAGTTATCGATTGTCGAACTGTTGGCTGACATCAAGTATAGCATCTGTTCTTATCAGTTGTTGTGGCTGTTGGTGGTAAAGTGGTGAGCATAGCTGCTTCCCAAGCAGTTGACCCGGGTTCGATTCCCGTCTATCGCAGGAGGCAATTAAAAGAAGAACCAAATAAAAATCAGTACAATATCTAATACGTCCCCTACCCGGGTAAATTGTTTGGAGAGAGGGCCTGTAGTTGGGGGGCAGGCTGGGGGGAAGGAGGTTGAGCTGGAAGAGCAAGAGGAGTGCCCCCTGGGCTAGCGTTTGTGGTGTTGACAACAGCCGGATGAAGTTCGAATGACGACGCAGGACTCCAACTTAAAAATTTAGCATCAACCGGTACAGTTGTAAATTATGAGCTCGATCAAGTGTGGCATGTGTTCTATGTATTCTTCTCAGTTTCATACCATATATGGCAGCTATCCGGAAAAATAGTTTGGAGAGAGAGAAAGATAGGAAAAAGACGTAAATTGTTTGGAGAGAGGGCCTGTAGGTGGACCTCTGGAAAAATTGTTTGGAGAGAGGGCCTGTAGGTGGACCTCCGGAAAAATTGTTTGGAGAAAGGGCCTGTAGGTGGACCTCTGGAAAAATTGTTTGGAGAGAGGGCCTGTAGGTGGACCTCGGGAAAAATTGTTTGGAGAAAGGGCCTGTAGGTGGACCTCTGGAAAAATTGTTTGGAGAGAGGGCCTGTAGGTGGACCTCCAGAAAAATTATTTAGAGAGAGGGCCTGTAGATGGACCTCCAGAAAAATTGTTTGGAGAGAGTGCCTGTAGGTGGACCTCTGAAAAAATTGTTTGGAGAGAGGGCCTGTAGGTGGACCTCCGGAAAAATAATTTAGAGAGAGGGCCTGTAGGTTGACCTCCAGAAAAATTGTTTGAAGAGAGGGCCTGTAGGGGGCCCTCCTGAAAAATTGTGGTAAAAGAGTGCCAGTTGGACCTCTAAAAAAATGGTGTTTTTTTGGTCAGCGTTAGGCAAAGACGACAAGGAGGAGGAGTAGGAGGAGTAGAGAAGAGGAATCGGATACATAAGTTATTTAAATCTTTAGCTGCTTTCCCCCGGAGGAGATTTGAATTTCGGTGAAATCCAGGCTTTGTTCATTTTAATAAGCGTCAATAAGCGTTCATTTTAATAAACGCCTGTCAGCGCAGTCAGTTGACAGGCGTGTACGCTTATCAGTGATGACGCCACCAGCTGCACTGAATACCCGCTCTGACAGCACGCTAGCGGCAGGGCAGGCCAGCATCTCCAAGGCGTACAGCGACAGTTCAGGCCACGTGTCCAGCTTTGAAACCCAGTAGTTGTATGGAGCAGAGTGATCGCTACGGACGTTGGTATGGTCATCTAGGTACTCCCTCACCATCTTTCTGTAAAGCTCCCCCCTACTCTGCCTAGACTGGGGACAGGTGACAGTGTCTTGCTGGGGTGACATAAAACTGGCCTTGGAGAGCGTTCCCCTGCCAGTGCTGGACAAGCTGCCTGCTCGCCTCCTCTCCCCCGCTACTTGGCCCACAGAACCATGCCCTCTGCTGCTAGCGGCGTCAGATGGGAAGGATTGTTTCAGCTTGTGCACCAGGGCCTGTTGATATCTATTCACTCTCATACTCCTTTCCTCTGCAGGGATGAGAGTGGAAAGGTTCTGCTTGTACCGTGGGTCCAGGAGAGTGAACACCCAGTAATCAGTGTTTGAAAAAATGCTTCTAACACAAGGGTCACGGGATAGGCAGCCTAACATGAAGTCTGCCATGTGCGCCAGAGTCCCAACACGCAAGAATTCCCTCTCCTCACTGGCCTGACTCTCCATTTTCTCCTCCTCTTCCTCCTCCTCTTCAGCCCATACATGCTCAAGAGTTAAGAAGGACTGAGCACTGGTACCCTCTTCTGTCTCGCAGACATTCTCCTCCTCTTCCTCCTCATCCTCATCCCCCTCCTCCGATACACGCTGAGAAACAGACTGGAGGGTGCTCTGGCTATCAAGCGACGTATCTTCCTCCACCGTCTCTTGTGACAAGCGCAAAGCATCCGACTTGATGCTGGGCAGTGAGTTTTTCAACAGGCAAAGCAGCGGGATGGTGAGGCTGATAATGGCGGCATCGCCGCTGACCATCTGTGTTGACTCCTCAAAGTTGCACCACACCTGGCAGATATCAGACATCCACGTCCACTCCTCATTGTAGACTTGAGGAATCTGACTGACCTGACTACCAGTTCTGGTGGAAGTTGACATCTGGCAGTCTACAATCGCTCTGCGCTGCTGGTAAACTCTGGATAACATGTTTAATGTCGAATTCCATCTCGTGGGCACGTCACACAACAGTCGGTGAGCGGGCAGTTGTAGGTGGTGCTGCGCTGCCCTGAGAGTGGCAGTATCTGTGGTCGACTTGCGGAAATGCGCACAGATGCGGCACACCTTGGTGAGCAAATCAGACAGATTGGGGTATGTCTTGAGGAACCGCTGAACTATTAGATTGAACACGTGGGCCAGGCATGGCACATGTGTCAGTCTGCCAAGGTGCAGAGCCGCCACCAGGTTACGCCCGTTGTCACACACAACCATGCCTGGCTTGAGGTTCAGCGGTGCCAGCCACACATCGGTCTGCGCCGTGATGCCCTGTAACAGCTCTTGGGCGGTGTGCCTTTTGTCACCTAAGCTCAGCAGTTTGAGCACCGCCTGCTGGTGCTTACCCACGGCACTGCTGCTGCGCCTAGAGCTACCGACTGAAGGCGCCGCGCCCACGGATGGTAATTCGGAGGTGGAGGAAGAGGAGAGGTTGGAGGAGGAGGCATAGTACGTCTGAGAGACCATGACCGATGTAGGCCCAGCAATCCTCGGTGTGGGCAGTACATGAGCGGCCCCAGGGTCATTCTCGGTCCCAGCCTCCACCAAGTTAACCCAATGTGCCGTCAGTGAGATATAGTGTTCCTGCCCGGCAGCACTTGTCCACGTGTCCGTGGTTAGGTGGACCTTCTCAGAAACAGAGTTGGTCAGGGCACGGATGATGTTCTGTGACACGTGCTGGTGTAGGGCTGGGACGGCACATCGGGAAAAATAGTGGCAGCTGGGGAACGAATACCGAGGGGCAGCCACCGCCATGAGATTATGAAAGGCCTCGGTCTCTACCAGCCTATAGGCAGCATCTCCAGGCTCAGCAATTTGGAGATGTGGACGTTGAGAGCTTGGGCATGTGGGTGGGTGGAACTGTATTTCCTCTTGCGCTCCAGCGTCTACTGTAAAGACAGCTGAACTCTGCACTGGGACACATTGGTGGACACTGTGGAGGATCGTGGAGGTGAAGGTGTGGTTTTCCGGCGGGAGGCGCTCGTGCCGGGGTCCTGGGCAGGGGGTTGACTAGCAGAGGCAGCGAGTGACACATGGGAAGGAGCAGTGGTGTGACCCGCAGGAGGTGGTGAACGGCCTTGGTTCCATTGAGTGGGGTGCTTAGCACTCATATGCCTGCGCATGCTGGTGGTGGCTAGGCTAGTAGTGGTGGCACCCCTGCTGATCCTGGTGTGGCACAGGTTGCACACCACAGTCCGTCAGTCATCCTCACTTTCTTTAAAGAACCTCCAGACTTGCGAACATCTAGGCCTCGCCACGGGAGCTTCACTACGTGAAACAGTTGCTGCTGATGCACCAGCTCTGGCCCTGCTTCTCCCTCTGGCCACACCACTGCCTCGTACAACCTGTTCTGGTGCAGCACTCACCTCTGCCTCAGAAGCACTGTCTTCACTCGGCTTATCAACCCAGCTTGGGTCAGTCACCCTCTGATTCCTCAGTCTGCTCCCCCCTCGGACTTCCTGCCCTGACAACAACTTCACCACTGTCTGACAACCGTGTCTCCTCATCGTTTGACACCTCTTTACAAACTTCTTCCACTAACTCAACATTGTCATCATCATCATCATCGCCCACAGACTGCGACAGTTGGAAAACCTGGGCATCGGGAACGAGGTCAGCAGCAACCTGAGAAGTGGTTTGTGACTCTAGGAAGGGTCCAGAAAACAGTTCCTCAGAGTATGCCGGATCGCATTCCAAATTTTCCTTGGAGGGGGCAGACTGGGGGGAAGGAGGTTGAGGTGGAGGAGCCAGAGGAGTGCTCCCTTGAGTAACGTGGGTGGACTGCGTGGAAGACTGACTGGTGGACAAATTACTTAAAGCATTGTCCGCAATCCACGACATCAGCTGTTTGCACTGTTGTGGTTTCAACAGTCCTCTACCACGTGTCCCTGTAAGTTGAGACATGAAGCTAGGGAGTGTAGCTCTGCGGCGTTCCTCTGCTCCCTCATCAGCAGGTACTGTCTCACCCTTCCCAGGACCACGGCCTCTCCCCCTGCAGTAATTGAATGCCCACGCCCTCGTCATTGACCCTTAGCCCTGCCCTGGGGTTCAACATTTTCTGTATATAAGTGTATTATATAAAAAATAAAAAATAAATGGGCCTGGTGTACTGAAACCCACAAACTTGTTCAGTCTGGTTGAATTAAGTGACGTACAGAAAGTGTCACCTGGACATAAAATACGGATTGTAGTGAGTGTACTGAACTGTGACACACAGAATGGTTCCACACTGCTGTGTGAAATGGATTTGTATCACTGAGCTAAAACAACAAAAAAACTTTTTTTTTTATACATATTTTTTTTATATATATATTTTTTTAGTTTTGTATTTTTTGGAACGTGACGTGCAGAAACTATGGTAGAGCTAACTGACACCCTGCGGACGGTGACTATTTTGACTGCGACCCAGACAAATGTCGCACAGAGATTTTTGGCATCAAGCTATATACGTGAGAGCAAAAGACCCGGTTGTATTAAGTGACGTACAGAAAGTGTCACCTGGACAGAAAATACGGATTGGAGTGAGTGTACTGAACTGTGACACACAGAATGGTTCCACACTGCTGTGTGAAATGGATTTGTATCACTGAGATATAACAATAAAAAAAGGGGGTTATATATGGCGATAGGTGCACTACTAGTGCCAGCCAGCCAGCCAAGCCAGGAGACAAAAAAAAATGTCTTGTAGCCCTTAGAAGGGCTGTTGGGTTCTTTGTGGGTGATTCCTGCCTAACAGAGAACTAAATTCAGGCCCTAACACTCTCCCTGAAACGCAGCCCTAACACTCTCCCTGAAACGCAGCAGCTCTATTCCTAACGACATCCAGACGGCATCTGAGCCGAGCACCGCGGCCAGTCACTAGTATATTCCAGTGTCACCTGATCAGGCCAGCCAACCCCTGCTATCGACATGTAAGGGCCCCACGTGATGCTGGGTGTACCGCAGAGTCTTCTGGCTTGTGATTGGCTGAGTTTATAGGTGCTAAAAATGCACGATGAGGAAGTTGCCATTTCCTCAAGCATGGCGAGATACTCGTCCGAGCAGTGAGCACTTACGAGTACCGTAATACTCGAACGAGCACCAAGCTCAGACGAGTATGCTCGCTCATCTCTAGTCAAGAGCTGTCAGATTGCTGTTGGGATTCATCCTGGTGTGGCACTTGACAAAATTGCTCCATCAGGTTGAGGAGACCGAACTAACTGCTGCTGCGGCTTCTGCTGCTTCTGGTGGCAGGAGGGAGGTGATTCTGTCGGGGGTTCTTTTTCAGACACACTGGTGGCAGGCCTTTGCTCGCCAAAAGTTGTGGCAAGCTGTGTACACAGTATTTCCGGGAGATAACATACTTTGTACTCCCTTTTGGAGGGAGGAAAATATTTCTCCATTTTACTTTGATAGTGAGGGTTTAAAAGCATGGTTATCCAGTAATCATTCTGGCCAGCATGCCCAAGGAGCCAGTTCTTTCCAACTACACCCGCCACTGAGATGATTGAGCCGGTGTCACCATCATCCTCCTCCTCTTGCTCCACCAACTACTCCTCCCCTATGGGAGTTTCTCATTATGGGTCCCCAACAGCTACAGGGCAGACAGCAAAAACAATTAGCTGTTCCTCCTCCTTTGCCACCTGTTGCATGAGCGTCAGTGTCTCCTCTAAGACACATATGAAGGGGATCAGGGACAACTGCAGCATGATGGGCATGAGCTGCCCAACTTCAAAACAACAGATGCTCCCTACTTAGGCAGTCTGGTGCAAGACAAAATCATGTACAGCTTTCTGCTGCTTGTACAGATGCTCTGATATGTGCAATGTTGGATTCCACCTAGTTGGAAAGTCTTGGATTAAGTGGTATAGCTGTAGACCATTCTGATGCTGCAAGTCCAGCAGAGCAGTGCATTTTTTTTCCAGGAGAGTAAGGCCATGCAGGGAACATGTGCATGCATTTTACCCAGGTTCAGAGCGGCCAGGATATTGCAATCATTGTCACTGACCACCTTGCCCAGTTGGATTTGATGGGGTGTCAGCCAGCAGGATGTTTGCTGCTTGATGAACTTTAGCAACTGCTTGCCTGTGTAGCTACTCTTGCCCAGGCCAATCAGCAACAACACAGCATGGCAACACTTGACGCATGTGATAGTAAGGAGTGAGAATGGGTGAGACACTGTACCCTGCTGCTGTTGGGGACAGAAGGGTGTCCATATACAAAGAGGTGGAGGAGGCACATAAGTTCCTGGTGTGGGAGCCAGGCTGACACAATCATGGAAGGATGGTCAAAAGGACCTAGCCTAGCTGCTGGGGTGCTGCCTCACCACTGCCACAAAATACGTTGACACAGTGGACCGTAAAAGACAAGTTTTGTCCCTGCAGATAAAAGCTGCTCCAGGTGTTCAAAGTAGAATGGACTTTGCTGCACAATGAGAATTGCAAGGAGCAGCTTACGTTTTCCTCCACGTGAGAGTATAAGACAGGGGTAGCTTTCTGGGAGAAATAATGCCAGATAGGTATCTTCCAATGTGTGACCTGTCATATTGTAAGGATGTGGGGCAAGGGACTATAAATGTATTCAGGGGCGTAGCTAAAGGCTCATGGGCCCTGGTGCAAGAGTTCAGCTTGGGCCCCCCTTACCTCAGTGCTTTGTGGCCAGGGACAGGGAAGCACATATACCTCCTGCTGCGTTAGGCAAAAATTGAAACAGCCTTCCCTCCAGCCAGAGGTCTAACTTGACCAGCATGCACTTTTTATAATATTGATGTCTTCGTACATAGCACAAGGGTCTTTGGGCCCCCTCAGGCTCTTGGGCCCGGTAGCGACTGCTACCTCTGCACCCCCTATAGCTACGCCCCTGAATGTATTACTGTGTTATGTTGTTAATAATTACTGCAACATCTCACCTTGGTCAGTAGATGGGAGCAAAGCATGAGGTGGTCAAAGTCTACATTGAAGCTGCCTATTAGAGGAATACTATAAACCTATTTAGTTTGCAAAGTTGGAAGATAGGTAATTGCTGTGCTGTCTTGGACTCTTACAAGTGTGATAGCACACTGAATATGCAGGTTTGACACTGCACTGAGCATCACACTCTCCCTGTGTAAGGGGAGGAGGTTCCTGGAGGAGCAGCAAGTGTCCAGACGGAGGCTGTGCTTGGTTGTGCTGGTAAACAGAAGGGAGCATCTCTGCTGATTCTAGAAGTGAATGGACTGACTAACGGTGGAGACTGGCGACAGCACTAAGGGGAGGTTTGCAGCGACGACCTTGGGAGTGTCGTGTCTTTAGGATCCAGTTCTGGAGGGGACCAGGAATTAAGGAAAAGCACCAAGAACCTGCTCAAGGAACTGTAAGTGCGGCTTTGCTGCATCACATTGCACCACACTGTTAAAGTGGCACTTGTCATACAGTTAACGCACCAAGTAGAGTTACATTGTAGAGTACAAGCTGCAAGCTAAAGCATAGCCCTAAGGGACTCATCCGCTGACACCTTCTCATTACCTTGTCTGCTCATAGGGTGTTATATGCTGGGAGCTGGAGTAAGGATTATAGCTACAATCGAAGGGACAGACATCACTTACCTGTGAATCACAAATAGGGAGGTCTTATTTAAAGAGACAAGCTTCTTAACTGACTTTGGAGAGAATATCAAATGTACTGGTTTACTGTTAGGCAGTGTTACATTTACTGTTGGTTTATTCTCTGTTACCAATCTGTTTTATATATTCTCAGCTCCTTTTTCACTATATTGTTTAGTAAACTCAATTGCTGGGAAAGAACCGTTGTCTGTGTCTGTGTGGCATTGTGTTCTCTCTGTACCTGTGGGCCCAGCCCTCGGTTCTCTTTCAATATAAAAATAATTTAATCCGTTTCTATGGGGAGGTAAGTTCTAGATTTGACTGCGACAAATCAATGGATGACGTTAGTAAAGAGCAAACTTTTCAAAAGTTTGATTTGGCTGATTTGCCGAATTTTACAAAAAAATTCACTTCATGACAAATTAACGTTAAAAAATAATAAAATCATACTTACCTCCTCCATTTGCTCACGACGGGCCAGCCGCTGCCATCTTGCTTGAAGATCTGGCATGAATTCTCACGTGGCGCGAGATTACGTCATCACGCCATCCGTCACCACGCACAGGATTTCAGCCGAGATCTTCAATCAAGATGGTGGCTGATGGCCCGTCGAGAGCAAATGGAGGAGGTAGGTATGGATTTTTTGGGTTTTTACACTATTTCAGTTTAAATCGATTTGCTGACACGAAGCACAAGGAAATTCGGCTTCTAGGCGAATCAAATTTATCCTTAAATTTGGATCAAATTCCACTTTCACTCATCTCTAGATGTCGTATATCTGGACTTCTCCAAAGCATTTGACACTGTACCAAATAAAAGGTTAGTATATAAAATTAGAATGCTTGGCCTGGGAGAAAACATATGTACAGTATGTGGGTAAGTAACTGGCTCAGTGATAGTGACACAATCTAAGTGTGTACCATTATTAACCACCCTCTTTATTAATGATCTTGTAGAACGCTTGCATTGTAAAATATCACTTTTTGCAGATGACACTAAGGCTACTTTCACACTAGCGTTTTTGCTGGATCCGGCAAGGTTAATCAAAAACGCTTCCGTTACTGAGAATACAACAATCTGAATCTGTTATGAACAGATCCGGTTGTATTATCTTCAACATACTCAAGACGGATCCGTCATTAACTCCAATGAAAGTCAATGGAGGACGGATGCGTTTTCTATTGTGGCAGATTGTGTCACAGAAAACGGATCCGTCCCAATTGACTTGCATTGGGGGTCATGACGGATCAGTCTTGGTCCGCATCCCAGGATGGAAAACAAACTGCAACATGTTGCGGTTTGTTCTCCGGTCTGGGAACGCAACTAATTGGAATGGAATACATTTCGCTCCCATCTGTCCATCCAGTTCAGCCTGTTAAGAGGAAGGCAAAACAAAAACCCTATGAAATAGAAGCCAATTTTCCTCACTTTAGGGGGGGGGATTCCTTACTGACTACAATCAGTCAACCAGAATAACTCCCTTGGATCAAAGACCCATCTCTAGTAACTATAGCCTATAATATTATTACACTCCAGAAATACATCCAGGCCCCTACTGAAGTCTTTTAGTGAACTTACCATCACCACCTCCTCAGGCAGAGAAATCCATAGTCTCACTGCTCTTACCGTAAAGAATCCTCTTCTATGTTTGTGTACAAACCTTCTTTCCTCCAGACGCAGAGGATGGCCCCTCGTCACAGTCACAGTCCTGGGGATAAATAGATGATGGGAGAGATCTCTGTACTGACCCCTGATATATTTATACATAGTTATTAGATCCCCTCAGTTGTCTTTTTTCTAAAGTGAATAATCCTAATTTTGATAATCTTTCTGGGTACTGTACTGTGATCGATTGCTGATTAAATGAGCAACAAGGAGTAGAAGAAGGAGGAGCAGGAGCATCAGGACCAGTAGATGATGGGAAGGAAACACAGCTCCCTTATGTTGAGGTGGTGGAGCCTTGACTGCTGGAGAATAGGTGCGGGCTACTGGGTAATGCAGAAGTTGCTGTGTCAGGCTGTACCACTACATTAGCTCCACGGTTTTCCAAGACCACTTTATGGTGACGCTGCCAACATTGGGTGCCAACATTGGGACCCTGGCAACATTTCACCTTCTGCCCACAGATTCTACAAATGGCCATGCTGATGTCCTCTGGAAGCTTGTTGAGAAATAGCCACACCGCCGAGTATAGCATTTCCCCACCACCACTCTGAGCAGACTGCCTGCTACCGCTGCCTTCGTGATGCCATGCACCTCTACTTCTTTCTGGACAGTTAAGCTTCTGCATAGCAGGCGGTCTACCCTGGACATGTTTGGCTCCAGACCTCACACTGCTGCCACCCTGATGACTCACAGCCACGCTAACAACCTGCTGGCTTAGCTGCTGCCTCACGTTCAAACTGCCATCCTCTTCTGCTGATGATGAGATGAAGAAGCCCCCTCCTCACCTGGCTCCCACGTGCAATCGGTTACATCATCATCCACTACTGTCTACGTGTCATTGATGTCACCTTCACCAGTCTCAGGGCCTTGCTTGTCTGCTCTCAACTCCAGCTCCCACGTGACTCTCATCGTCTCTACTTGCCCACCTACCGGAGGAAGCAGATCTCTCCTCCTCACCTGTCTGTCGGACATACTGTACTTTAAGATTAACTGCAACAGTAAATAGTGTCAGGCCACAATTTCACAGCAACTCCTGAACTACTGATTGACGCATGGAATTTAATGTATAAGAATTTGAACACCCGAAAAAGGATGTAGCATCTGGCCTCAATTTTGCAGCAACTCCTGAACTACTATTTGACACATTGAATTTAGTGTTAAAGAATTTGAACACCCTAAAAAGGTTGTAGAATTAAACCACATTTGGGTCAAAAACACAGAACAGGTGCAAATCTTTCCAATACACCTTATCTCTGAGTAGACTTCACTACTTGTTTTGGCTCACAAAAAAATTATGGAAATAACTGTCCAAATAACTGTAGTGTGAACTTACCCTAAAGTGTGTAATACCAGGCAACTCAACTACTGATTGACACATCAGATTAGGTGTAAAAGAATTTGACCACCATAAAAGTGTGTAGAGAAATGTTCTGATTCGGCGAACGGCGGCCTCTGGGTTATCTGTTCTCGGGCCTTTATGGTGTGATCACCTGTAGTACCTTTCCTTTGTTTTTTTTTTAAGCTCCAGGAGCATGCTTTCTTCACTCGTGCACCAACATCGTGCAGCATGCCAGATAGCACAAACATTAGTTTTATATCTACTATGTCCCCTATCTGAGGACCATCTGTTAAAAGAATTTCCTCTCCTACCACAGTTATACATTTGAAGGGGTGTTCTTACTTATATAAAAAATATAAAAAAAGTTTTACAAAAACACGCCACATATACGCCTAAATTGCTCTGTTAAAGAAGAACTCCCACAAATTTTTTTATTCTCTGACCTGTTAGAAAGGTGCATGATACAATCTGTAGTGAATGTCATTTTCTTATCAGTGACTGTTTCTGTTAGTAATAACCTCTCTTCTTATTGTAGCTGGGTCATGTGACCAACTCCCTGACCTCCAACTGACTCAGGACAGTAACTGCTCTATTCATTCCTATGGGAGCCTCACTTTCAGTCTCATAGGAATACATAGAGAATTAGACTTCCTGTCCACACATAAGTCTATGTGTGAGTTGGTGGGTCTACGTGCTGGTCACATGACACAGATAAGAAACTTCAGGATGATATAAGTCAAAAATTCAGAGACTGGTAAGTAAATGACATTCACTACAGATTACATCATGTACATTTCTAGCAGGACATGGAATAAAATTTTTGTCGGGAGTTCTTCTTTAAGTGAACACACTAAACCCCGACAAAGAAGAAAAGCACTAACACAT
>ONZH01028557.1:0-23547 GCA_900303285.1 Rhinella marina
CCTGAACCTCTGATTACCATAACCATAGTCCTCTACCAGCCTGAACCTCATATTACCATTAACCATAGTCCTCTACCAGCACTGAACCTCTATTACCATAACCATAGTCCTTTACCAGCCTGAACCTCTATTACCATAACCATAGTCCTCTACCAGCCTGAACCTCTATTACCATAACCATAGTCCTCTACCAGCCTGAACCTCTATTACCATAACCATAGTCCTGTACCAGCCTGAACCTCTATTACCATAACCATAGTCCTCTACCAGCCTGATCCTCTATTACCATAACCATAGTCCTCTACCAGCCTGAACCTCTATTACCATAACCATAGTCCTCTACCAGCCTGAACCTCTATTACCATAACCATAGTCCTCTACCAGCCTGAACCTCTATTACCATAACCATAGTCCTCTACCAGCCTGATCCTCTACTACTCCTTCCCCAGCTCTATCGACTTCTCCTACATCAAATACAACTTGAGAAAAGTTTGACTAAGGCCGTGTTTACGTCCGGTTCTCTGTCCTACACCCATGATGTGTACGTTAAATGGATGTCTCTAAGGATGTCTCCATAGGCTTTCATTGTGACAACTCTTATCCCTTTAATGTATGGGATGGTAAAGCATAGTGTTCTAAGCTTTTGCATCCTTTTTACCAATGTATATGTTAACCATGGGCTGACAAACATAGATCATATCATGGCTTACACAATATCTGACCACTAATCAACAAACTTTCATCTTGGCTTATTCTTTGTATGTATTGTCTGGAGTACGCCACCCTGCCCCTACTGCCTTTTCCACTCATCAACAGAGCACGGGAGAAACGGAGTATTACTATATACTATATATGTGGGGTAGGATATACGCTGTATTTTCCAGTGAAGTGCAGATTTCTTTCAGGTGGTCCATGGCTAAATGTTTCCAGCTTGTAGACTGGATTAGGGTTGTATAGATGCAGTGTTGTATTCAGTAAAGACAATAGATTGTGATAGGACCTCTGGTACGGTAGAGGGCTTTTCCAGATCCGGAGAAGTAGCTGCCCCTGCGATGACTTGTAAAACAAAACTTTGACGGGTGGTGTTTCTGGGACCATTCTGGGGTCAAGCTGAGCCACACCCAGTTCCTGATGCATCCATCCATAGCAGAGTTTATCTACAAGTAGAGTTGAAATAATTAGTCATTCATATTTGACAGCTTAGTGTTCTGAATTTCTACAGGGCCCAGACTATTCGATCACATACTCCGTAGTGGTGAAGGAACTATAGCAGACTTTGTTGGGCTTCCTGTTATGGGGTTAGGTGCTGATGGACCTCTGGGTAGAACATGCAGGTTCTCTGGCTGGATTTTGTAGAGGAATAGAAACAAGTTGTATGATCTTTGCAGTTGGGGACACAATCTTGAAAGGTTATGAACACTTCTGGGGCTATTTTTTAATGATTGCATTTTACTCATTTTGGACTAACAATTAATTTTCTGTTGGTCTTTATTAAAAACATTTCAACATGTTTTGTTTTTTCCAACAGGGTTATGTTTTGTAGGTGGGTTTCCAGAACTGGACACAATATATAAAGATGTTGTCTGACTAGTGGGATCACAATATCGCTCTTCATACTGGTTATACCACTCTAACCAGCTGCCTGCTCACACTGTATCTGATATCTGGATCCCTAGATCTTCTCTTCTAAAGTCCTGGGTAACACATAACTGCCCAGATGATAGTCAGAGGCTTCCTTCTTCCCAAGTGTATTACTTTACATTTGCAAAGAAAAAGGTGGTCAGTTAGCACATCCCACTGCGCAGGTGCACGCTGCCATGGCTAGAAACACAAAGAAAAAAATATACAATGCACAGCGCTCTGCAAACCAAATATAGTACAAAATTGCCATAGAAATAGAAAGTACTCCGGTGCTAATGCTGCGCTTATTTTGCAAATTTGAGGTTCTTGGCAAATACATTTTGTACAAAATTATTTGGGCCCATCTGCCAAATGTCAAGGCGATCTCTGTAAGATCAGATCCTAACACTAAATGTTACGTCTTATGTGCCATAAACGGCTACCATAAAATCCATGGGAGTGCAGGTTCCACATGCATGCTGAGTCCACTCTGCTTTTTATCATTTTTGGTGCCAAAATGACCTCCATTCATTTCAGGGAATGCAGGTACCAACATGCATGCCAATCCCACTCTATACCTCTCCTGGTGGCAGACGGCTTACAATGAGTGCAGGGAGAGTGGCTACAGTTTGCATAGTGCTGTTGCATTGTATATTTTTCTTTGTTTTTTAGCCATGGCAGAGTGCACTGATGCATTGGGATGTGCTGACTGACCCCCTTTTCTTTGCAGTTTGTACTGGTGGTGCGGCTAACTGCATTTAGTCGTGCTCGCCTGTCTGCCTCATAGGCTGATTTTAATTAGCGTAAGCATAAAGCTGTAGCTGCTCTCCCTGCACTCACTGGAAGCCATGAGGAACCAGGAGAGGTATAGAGTGGGCTCAGCATGCATGTTGGTACCTGAATTCTCTGGATTGAATGGAGGCCATTTTGGCACCAAAAATGATAAAAAGCAGAGTGGACCCAGCATGCATGTGGAACCTGCACAGAGATCGCCTTGACGCCGGCGGACAGGCCCAAATCATTTTGTACAAAATGTATTTGCCAAGAATCTCAAATTTACCAAATAAGCGCAGCATTAGCACCGGAAGTACTTTCTGTTACTATGGCATTTTTGTACTCTATTTGATTTGCAGAGCGCTGTGCATAGTATATTTTTGTCTTTACTTTACATTTGGACACATTGAATTGCAGTTAGGACCATTTTTCCAGAGAAGCTAAAGGCCCCTTTACACTGCTCAACTGAGCAGACGATTGTCGGGAAGGAAGCGTTCCTCAGTGAAGGAGACCTCTTCATTTACATCTCCTCCACAGTACTCCATGTTACTGATGTGTCCAGGAATATCTACAATGTTACACCCTTTTGTGTTATCGGTAAACAGGCAGACCTCATCTCTCATCTACGTCAGCTGTTTGTGGCACTGTATCAAGGGCATTGTGGCTTCCAGGTAAGCCATATCCATGACGCAACTTTTAGTAAGATTAGTTTGACATGATCTGCCCTCGATGAAGGAATGCCGTTTTGTTGCTGGTGTTTTGGTGTTCCACCATCTCTTTTTTCAGGAGGGTTTCAATTATTTTTACTACTACATAGGTAAAGCTAACTGGTCTGCAGTTTCCAGCTTCTTGTGTTCACCTTCTTGTGGTCAGGTTCCTGAAGACGACTATTCTCCTATCTTCAGGAACATCCTGTGTCAAGACTAAGAGGGACAAGTCAGTAAAAGGAGTAGTGCCCAGAGACTGGAGTTCTGTGACAAACGCTGGGGTCTAGCACTTACAGCTAGCAGTAATGTCCTGGTAGTTACAATTCTGAAAGCATCAAGCAACAGGAGCTATTAAAACGGGCAGCGACAGCCTTGTCCCCACTAATATAGTGACTTTGCCCATTTCAAATTTTTGTAATCCCACAATTTTTTCTTCCTATCACTAATACACCTGAAGAAGGTTTTATCCCCCGTCTTAACAGATTTGCCCATCTCATCTTCCTTTGATGCTCTAGCAGTATTAATAACATGTTTGGGCCCGTTCTATAAACTCTGACTGTCCTATCATATCCTGTCCAAACATTTCTAGAAACAATTTCTGCATAAAAGTTCTAACATCCTGTCCTTCTTCTCCCCCTGGTAAACCCAAACATCTTGTATGAGCCCTTCTAGATCTATTTTCTAAATCCAGCAGTTTACTCTTCATTTCTTTATTTTCCTGCAGTATTTTCCGACTCTCTGACGGTCTTCTGTATCAGATACCCTTTTTTCCCACTTCTTCCAATATGTTCTTATATTCATGAAGGTCAGCCCGCAGAAGACCTAGATTTTCTTTCACATTGCCTTGCAGAGAGAGGTACATGACTGCTGTGTTGCATTTTTTTAATTTCTAAAAAGATATCCTACAAGCTAGGTGATTGCTCACTATCCATTTTTCTAATTTCTAATCTATTATTAGCTCTTTGGAACTTCACTCTCTATTCATGGAATCCTCACCTATTCCTTCTTTATTTATATTACTGGTCATACTAAACCTAATGGGCCCATAGACTATCCTCCAAAGTACCACCCCCAGGAGTGAGACCAAGATCTATATTAGTTAAGTTATTCTCAACCAGGGATAGGGATGAGATATTTCGTAGAGCAAGGGAAAAGGGGAAACTGGTTTATAAAGAGAATATAGTAATGATATTCCCAGATTATGTGAGGCACACAAGACAGAAGTAGATTTATAGAATTGATAAAAGAGTTACGTATGAAGGGTCCAGTATTCAATGTCAAAGTTACAGGTAGTGTGGAGAGAAAAAATTAGGTTTTTCAATACCCCGCAATAGGCTAATAGGCTAAAGCGTGGATAGGGAAAAATATTTCTGGATAAAAGTGCGCCGAGGAGGGTAATAATGCTAAATTAAGAGACCCAGGGTCTAGGAAGATGGATCAATTGGTTGGGTATACTGAGATCGGGGGGGAGGATGGTGGGTTTTTTTTATTTCTCTCTCCTCTTCCCTGTATGTCCTATGTTCCTCAGATTTTGTACAGTGTTTCTCTTCCTTTAGGTTTCTGTATAACACTTAAAGGGGCACTATCGCTAAAAAATAAAAAAACATATGTTATAAAACATTAAAAATAGTTTTTATATGTATAATTAAGTTTATTATATGTGTACTGTGTTTTGTGTATTTAACATTTTTTTTACTTTATGGGGGCTGCCATTTTCATAGTCACGTGTCTATGTGTCACTGAACGACACATAGACAAATGACTTACGGTCGTATGCTCCACTCCCAGTGGGGACTGAGCCGACCCTATTGAAAAATCATGGGAGCGCTGAGTATGTGTAAAGCGCAGGCGCTTTACACATAGATAGCCTGCCCCCTCCGGTGCCATGTTATTGAAGACTTCAGTAACATGACACCGGAGGGGACACCCATCACAACCCCGGAGTCTCCGCTCTCCCGGAGAGCAGAGACCTCAGGGAAGCCAGCAAGGGACCAATCAGAGTGGTCCCTTGCCAGCAAACGCTCCGATTGGTTAGTCTCTGCAGACTAACCAATCGGAGCGCTTCAGTGCTAAAATGCCGGTTTCAGGCTGCGATCTCCACTCTGGAGATCGCAGCCTGAAACCAGGTAAGTTGTCTGTGCCCCCCTTGTAGTGCCCCCTCGTGCCTCCGTTGCCCCCCGGTCCTGCCCCTCCTGCTCTCTGTATTATATGATGGCAGCAGCTCAGGATCGGAGCCGCTGCCATCAGCAGAGAGTGTGAGCAATAATTTTACAGCTCACACTCTGCTGCTACAGCTGTTTAACCCCATGGATGCTGCGGTCAGAAGGGTCTGATCAGCCTTAGTGTAGCATTGATACAGTGCATTGCAATAGATTACTATTGCAATGCACTGTATAGCAATCAAGCCCACTGGATCTTCAAGATCCAAATGGTTCTTGATAAGTTAAAAAAAATGTAAAAAGAAAGTAAAAAAATGTGTAAAAATAAAGTTAAAAAAAGTGTAAAAAAATAAAGTTTTTTTTAAAAAAAAAAAGTAAAAAAAAAAAGCGCCCTTTTTTCCCCAAATGAAGTAAAGAAAAAGTACACATATTAGGTATCGCCGCGTCTGTATCGACCGGCTCTATAAAAGCATCACATGGTCCACCCTGCCAGGTGTACGCAAAAAAAAACTATACCAAAACAGCCATTTTTTATCACCTTGCCTCACAAAAAATGTAATAGCAGGCGATCAAAAAGGCATTTTTACCCCAAAATGGTACCAATCAAACCGTCATCTCGTCCCACAAAAAACCCTACCTGAGACAATTTCCCAAAAAATAAAAATACTACAGCTCTTTGACTATGGAGACACTAAAACATTTTTTTTGTTTCAAAAATGATATTATTGTGTAAAACTTAAATAAATACAAAAAAATATACATGTTACGTATCTCCACGTCCGTAACAACCTGTTCAAAAATATCACATGAATTAACCCCTCAGGTGAACACAGTAAAAAAAAATAAAAACGGTCAAAAAGCCATTTTTTTGTCACTTTACATCACAAAAAAGTGTGATACCAAGCGATCAAAAAGACTTATGCCCATAAAAATAGTACAAATCTAACCATTACCTCTTCCTGCAAAAAATGAGCCCCTACCTGAGCGAATCGCCCAAAAAATAAAAAAACTACAGCTCTCAGACAATGGAGACACTAAAACATAATTTTTTTTGTTTCAAAAATGATATTATTGTGTAAAACTTAAATAAAAAAAAAAAAAAGTCATTTCATGAAGGGGTTAAGACTGCACTGCACTGTCCTCTGTGTGACATCGCTATTATCCCTGTACCATCATGTGTTTATTAATCTCTGTGTGACATCACTGTGTTTATTACACAGTGATTGTGTTTATTATCTCTGTACTGTGACTCACTTGTGTTTATTATCACTGTGAACATCACTGTGTACAGTGACATCACTTTATTATCCCTGTACTGTGACATCACTGTGTTTATTATCCCTGTACATCACTGTGTTTATTATCCTGTGACAGTGACATCACTGTGTTTATTATCCCTGACATGTGACCTGTGACATCACTGTGTTTATATCCTGTACTGACATCACTGTGTTGTTTATCATCTGTGACATCGCTTATTATACCAATCGCTGTGTGTACTGTGACATCGTTTTTATTATCTGTACTGTGACTCACAGTGTTTATTATCCCTGTACTGTGACATCGCTGTGTTTATTATGCCTGTACAGTGATCATCACTGTTTTTTTTATCCCTGTACAGTGACATCGCTGTGTGTATTATCCCACTCGCTTGTGTTTATTATCTCTGTGGACATCACTGTGTTTATTATCCCTGTACTGTGACATCATGTGTTTTATTATCTCTGTACTGTGACATCACTGTGTTTATTATCCCTGTACAGTGACATCACTGTGTTTATTATCCTGTACTGTGACATCGTGTGTTTATTATCCCTGTGACACTGTGATTATCCCTTGTTTTTATTATCTGTACTGTGTGACATCACTGTGTTTATTATCTCTGTACTGTGACATCACTGTGTTTATTATCTCTGTACTGTGACATCACTGTGTTTATTTTCCCTGTGTGACATCAATGTGTATTATCCCTGTACTGTCATCACTGTGTATATTATCCCTGTACTGTGACATCACTGTGTATATTATCCACGTGACATCACTGTGTTTATTATCTCTGTACTGTGACATCACTGTGTTTATTAGCCCTGTACTATGACATCACTGTGTTTATTATCCCTGTACGGTGACATCACTGCATTTATTATCTCTGTACTGTGACATCACTGTGTTTATCCTGTACTGTGACATCGCTGTGTTTATTATCTCTGTACTGTGACATTGCTGTGTTATCATCCCTGTACTGTGACATCACTGTGTTTATTATCCCTGTACTGTGACATCACTGTATTTATTATCTCTGTACAGTGACATCACTGTGTTTATATCTCTGTACTCCATCACTGTGTTTACAGTGACATCACTGTGTTTATTATCTGTACCTCTGTACTGTGACATCCTGTGTTTATTATCTCTGTACTGTACATTGCTGTGGTTTATTCCCTGTACTGTGACATCACTGTGGTTTATTATCCTGTACTGTGACATCACTGTGTTTATTATCTCTGTACTGTGACATCACTGGTGCTTGTTTATTATCTGTACTGTGACATCACTGTGTATGTGACATCACTGTATTTATTATCTCTGTACGGTGACATCACTGTGTTTATTATCTCTGTACTGTGACATCACTATGTTTATTATCCCTGTACAGTGACATCACTGTGTTTATTATCTCTGTACTGTGACATCACTGTGTTTATTATCCCTGTACAGTGACATCACTGTGTTTATCTCTGTACAGTGACATCACAGTGTTTATTATCCCTGTACAGTGACATCGCTGTGTGTATTATCCCAGTACTGTGACATCGCTGTGTTTATTATCTCTGTACTGTGACATCGCTGTGTTTATTATCTCTGTACTGTGACATCACTGTGTTTATTATCTTGTACTGTGACATCGCTGTGTTTATTATCTCTGTACTGACATTGCTGTGTTTATCATCCCTGTACTGTGACATCGCTGTGTTTATTATCCCTGTACTGTGACATCGCTGTGTTATTATCTCTGTACTGTGACATCACTGTGTTTATTATCTCTGTACTGTGACATTGCTGTGTTTATCATCCCTGTACTATGACATCACTGTGTTTATTATCCCTGTACGGTGACATCACTGCATTTATTATCTCTGTACTGTGACATCACTGTGTTTATTATCTCTGTACTGTGACATCGCTGTGTTTATTATCTCTGTACTGTGACATTGCTGTGTTTATCATCCCTGTACTGTGACATCACTGTGTTTATTATCCCTGTTACTGTGACATCACTGTATTTATTATTCTGTACAGTGACATCACTGTGTTTTTATCTTGTACTGTGACATCACTGTTTTATTATCCCTGACATTACTGTGTTTATTATCTACTGTGACATCACTGCATTTATTATCTCTGTACTGTGACATCACTGTGTTTATTATCTCTGTACCATCGCTGTGTTTATTATCTCTGTACTGTGACATTGCTGTGTTTATCATCCCTGTATGTGACATCACTGTTGTTATTATCCCTGTACTGTGACATCACTGTGTTTATTATCTCTGTACATGCTGGACATCGCTGTGTTTATTATCTCTGTACTGTGACATCGCTGTGTTTAGATGGACATCACTGTGTTTTTATCCCTGTACTGTGACATACTGTATATTATCTCTGTACGGTGACATCACTGTGTTTATTATCTCTGTACTGTGACATCACTATGTTATTATCCCTGTACAGTGACATCACTGTGTTTATTATCTCTGTACTGTGACATCACTGTGTTTATTATCCTGTGTTTACCTGTAGTGACATCACTGTGTTATCTCTGTACAGTTTACAGTTTATTATCCCTGTACAGTGACATCGCTGTGTGTATTATCCCAGTACTGTACACGCTGTGTTTATTATCTCTGTACTGTGACATCGCTGTGTTTATTATCTCTGTACTGTGACATCACTGTGTTTATTATCCTGTACTGGGACATCCTGTGTTTTATCTCTGTACTGTGACATTGCTGTGTTTATCTCCCCTGTACTGTGACATCGCTGTGTTTAATCCCTGTATGTGACCCATTACTTGTGCATCGCTGTGTAATTCATCAGTGACCCTTACTGATCCTGTGTTATTATCCCTGTACAGTGACATCACTGTATTTATTATCTCTGTACTGTGACATCACTGTGTTATTATCCCTGTACAGTGACATCACTGTGTTTATTATCTCTGTACTGTGACATCACCATTATCCCTGTACATGAATCACTGTTTTATCTCTGTATAGTGACATCACAGTGTTATTATCCCTTACATGACATAGCTGTGTGTATTATCAGTACTGTGGTACATCGCAGTTGTGTTTATTATTCTGTACTGTGACATCACTGGTTTATTATCCCTGTACTGTGACATCGCTGTGTTTATTATCCCTGTACCATCGCTGTGTTTATTAGGGTTGATGTCACTGTAACAGGGATAACAACACAGTGATGTAACAGTACAGGATAACAAACACAGTGATGTCACAGTACAGGGATAATAAACAAACACAGTGGGATAATGTACCGTACAGGGATAACAAAAACACAGTGATGTCACAGTACAGAGATAATAAACACAGTTGATGTCACAGTACAGGGATAATAACACAGTGATGTCACAGTACAGGAGATAATAAACACAGTGATGTCACAGTACAGGGATAATAAACACAGTGATGTCACAGTGTAATAAACACAGCGATGTACAGGATAATAAAACACAGTGATTGTGCACACAGTACAGGCATAATAAACACAGCGATGTTCACAGTACAGGGATAATAAACACAGCGATGTCACAGTACAGGGATAATAAAACACAGCGATGTCACAGTACAGAGATATAAACACTGTGATAATAAACACAGGACTGTAATAAACAGATGATACATAAACACAGTGACGTCACATTACAGGGATAATAAACACAGTGATGTCACAGTACAGGGATAATAAAACACAGTGATGTCACAGTACAGGGATAATAAACACAGTGATGTCACAGTACAGGGATAATAAACCACTGTCACATACAGGGATCACAGCGATACAGAGATAATACAACAGTGATGTCACAGTACAGAGATATAAACACAGTGATGTCACAGTACAGAGATAATAAAACAGTGATGTCACAGTACAGGGATAATAAACACAGTGATGTCACAGTACAGGGATAATAAACACAGTGATGTCACAGTACAGAGGATAATAAACACAGTGATATGTCACAGTACAGAAGTAATACAACACAGTGATGTCACAGTACAGTAATAAACAGAGTCATAATACACACAGTGATGTCACAGTACAGGAGATAATAAACACAGTGATGTCACAGTACGTACACAAGATGTCACAGTACAGGGATAATAAACACATGATGTTCACAGTACACAGGGGATAATAAACGCAGTACAGATGTCACAGTTACAGCAGATAATAATAACACAGCAGTGATGTCACAGTGTACAGGGATAATAAACACAGTGATGTCAACAGTACAAAGATAATAAAAACAATGATGTCACAGTACAGCGATAATAAACACAATGATGTCACAGTACAGGGATAATAAACGCAGTGATGTCACAGTCCAGAGATAATAAACGCAGTGATGTCACTGTACAGGGATAATAAACACAGTGATGTCACCGTACAAAGATAATAAAAACAATGATGTCACAGTCCAGAGATAATAAACACAGTGATGTCACAGTCCAGAGATAATAAACACAGTGATGTCACAGTACAGAGATAATAAACACAGTGATGTCACCGTACAGAGATAAGGGCCAGGGTGGCGCACACAGGGGGCAGCAGAGACAAGAACCAGAGTGGCGCAGACAAAGAGGGAATGGGGCACAGATAAGGGCCCAGGGGCGCAGACCAGGAAGAGGCGTACAAAGACAAGGGCCAGATCCCAGGGATGGAGACAGAAAAGCTTGGTGGAAGTAACGCACAATGAAAGAGTTTCTCAGATCAAACTCAGTCATGCACTACCACCCTAACTCTGCTACCTGTCAGTGGAGAAAATCCCTGTGGATGGAGGAATAATCAGAATCACAATTGGAAATAACATTGATGACTGTGCCTCCTATGCTATCAACACTGCAGACCACAACAAGATGGCCGCTGGACACTGTATTGTGGAAGACAATCTCTTGTTATCAGATAAGCAAGTAAGAGCACAGTGATGTCACAGGAGGTGGGAATAGCCAGATAACACTTTACAGCACTGGGCTACAAACGGCTTCCCTACACTCAAATTTTCAGTTGTGCTCCCCCTGCTGGTCAACATAGGAAGTTCTACACAATTATTAGGAATTTTTTCAATATTTTCTTTAATGGTAAAAAAAAAAAAAAAATAAGCACAAAAAATTCTAAAACTTACATTGCATGTTTTAACATTTTAGATATATTTCTCATTTTTGACGACAGTTTTCCTTTAATCTCTTTTTAGGGATTTTCCTGTGTAAGTGAGATCTGATAGATCTATAAGTAATTATAAGGTATGCGTATAGTCGCTTGGAATATTAGGTGACAAGAGGATAGGTCATCAGTATCTGATCAGTTGGGGGTCGGACCCCCGGGACCCCCATTGATTAGCTGCTTGAGAAGGCACTGGCACTCACGTGAGCCCCCTGGCCTTCTTTTAGCTTTTCCTAGGCCAGTGACAGTCATCAGTAGTAAAATCCTGGAAAACCCTTTTAACCCTTTCCCTGAAAAGGTTTTATTATGATCCACTTTCCCATTTTCTATAGATCATTCAAATGAAGTTCTTGAAGTCTCCCCTGAAAAGTTTTATGATAGGGTTAGGGAAAGACTATACATGGGCAAGTTTCCAAAAATTAATATGGGGTCCAATTTCCTTGAAAAGGTATGTATTGGGGTCGGAGGTCTCCTAGGACTGTATCCAACCTATGGGTAAATGGATGGCGCCAGAGGTAACAAACAGCCAGTTTAAAAACACACAACTGGCAGATGTCTTCTTCTCTGTGTTCTGATCAAATGTTCAAATTCACCAAAATTGGTTTTATTTTTTAATATGAAACAAATTTGATTCATGTAGAATCGATTTGACTCATCTCTTCTGAAGACCTTCCATCATTTTATACCCTACATTTAACCTGTTCTATTTTATTAATGTTATCTTGTAGGTAAATTCTCCAGAAATGATCACAGTTCCAGATGAGGTCTCACTAGAACTCTCTACAGTGAAGAAAATGGAGAAAAAGGACAAGAAAAAAAGAGTGACAAAAAGATGGAGGAAAAGAAGGATAACAATAAAGAAACTAAATAGAATATGTGAAGGTAAAAGGACAATGAGAAAGGACAGAAATGAAAAGATGGACAGAATGAAGGTGAATGGCAATAAAAAAAAAATGAAGAATATGAAGGAAAAGAAGGACAATGATAAGAACAAAGAGGAGAAAAAGAAGGATAAAAGAAGAAAAAGATAAGAATAACAAGAGAAGGCAAAGAAGATGGAAGAAAAGGAAAAAATGGGGGACAAGAAGGATGATAAAAAAAAAGGAGGAAAGATAGGAATAAAGAGAATGGTGATAATACAATGGAAAAAATGAAAAGATAGACATTGATAACAGAAGAAGTAGAAAATGAAAGTATAAGAAGAGACAGAAGAAGCACAAAGAATGACCAGAAGATGGAGGACACAAACAGTGATCAAAACAAAGTGAGAATAAAGAAAAGAGGAGGATGCATGATAGATGGATAGAAAGACAATAATATGGAGAAAGAGGTGAAGAAGCAGAAGATGGAGGGAATAAACAGATGAAGCACAAAGAGAAGGAGAAGTATCATGATAACTGAGGAAAAGGACAATGATAACGATACAGTAAAGGAAGAGAATATGGAGGGAAAGAAGGATAAAAATAAAACCAGGGAAGTAAAAGAAGATGGTGGGAAAAATAAGATAATAAAGATAATAAAAATAAGGACCAAGGAATTGGAGTGGAAGACAGAAGAGAGAGATTTAAACATAGAATAAGGAAATGAAGAATGAGAAGATAAAGATAAGAACAATAAAGAGAAAAAGAAGATGAAAGGATAAGGAAAAGTACAAAGAAAAGGAGGACAAAAAGATGGAGGGAAAGAAGGACATCAATAAGAACAAAGAACAAAAGGACAAGAAAACGGAAGGAAAGGAGGTTAAAAAAACAAAGTAACAGGACAAGAAGATGGAGAAAATTAGGCCCAGGGTTAGAACAAAAAGATGAAGCACAAGAACAAGGCTTGGAAAGGCAGCCAAGTATAAAAAATAAGGGAAGAAGAAAAAGATGGAGGGAAATGAAGGAAAAGGATAAAAATGAGAAGAAAAAAGGGGCAGAGGATGGTGGAAAAGACGTAGAAAAACATCAGAGAGAAGAATGACTAAGAGCAATCACAGCAAGGAGAAAATCAAGGAGGATGACAAAGATAATGAGAAGAACAAAGCAGAAAGAAGGAGAAACACACAAATGAGAAGGTGAAGAAGAGGAAGGACAAGGTCTTCTACAACTCCCCCTCTATAACCTAAGCCTATATTACACTGACAGATCCTCTGCCAGATGATCGCTAATAAGCGTTGATCTTGCAGTGTAATACTGCCGGCAGTTACCTGATGAATGAGTAAATCGGGCAATCTAAAATGTCTGGAAATCGAGCATCCTGAAGGATGGTGATGTGCCAGCGGCAGATCATGTTGTCCAATCACGATCTATTGCCAGCAAATAACTAGACAGCATGGGGACGGGCGATGGCATAACTCTGTGGAGGAGATTGCTGCATGTAATAGCAGCGGTCTACTCCGCTAGCAAGCAGGTGAATGAACACTTCCTTCCCGACAATCACTTGCAGAATCGGCCTGTGTAATATGGCCTTACCAGTGCTGCAGACACGTGGATGCCGAGTATCTGACAATATCTCACCAACATGAGAAACATCCTCAGGTTTAATAAAGGGGGCGAGCAGCTGGTGGCTGGTAAACCTACTTATCCGAGGCTGAGACTGCTTCTGTCTACACCTCAATCACAGAAAGAAAGCAGATCCATCATCATTGGCCCAAATATACTGGCGTCAGGGATGGGCCAAAATTTGGCACAAATTGCGCAATTTAGTGCATGTTGGAACAATTGGGGCACTAGCCTGCCAAGGGGCATAGGCTATAGAAGAAATGGCCAAGTAACATTTTGCACCAAAATTTAGCCACGATTCCGGCATAAAATTGAACCCAACCAAGTTTAGTCAAGTTTAGAATTTAGTCAAAACAAAGACCCAGAAGGACAAAAAAGACAAAGCAGACACCAAATATCTAAAAAAACATATATCAAAGTTAAAATCCTGGAAACAGCAGATTTTGGATGTGCCTTTATGGTCCTTCTGGGTCTGTTTTATGTTACATTGATTATATGAACAATTTTATTTAGTGTAGAGTCTAGCCATGCAGCAAATATCACTGTGATGAATATGTCGGGGACTGCGCCCTAAAGCATTCGTAAATCTGCCACCATGTGTTTTATCGTTGTTGCATCAATTATGTGGCATTTTAACGGTATTTTCCCTCTGAGGGTATGTCCACACAGCTGATTGGAGCTGATTTCATGAGGAATCATGGAACTTTTCCCTTTTATTTTTTTTTTGCTACACCTGCAAATACACAGCAAAGAGCAAACAAGCGTTCAATGTTCTGAGACACTTTAAAGACGTGACCTGACACTTTTTGAAGCCGTTTTGAAAACAGCAGTAGGAAAAATCCATACTGTGTATACTAACTATGGTTTTTCCCAATGAAAACGAGCTGTTTTCAAGCATTTTGGAAGCGGTTTTCAGAGTATACAACGACGAGCAAAAGTGTAATCTCATCATCCACTACATCTTCTGACGTGAGACTCCCATCATCCTATACACAGTCATCTTGGCTATCTCATACATACATTGGACTTGCAGCTTTTTAGCATATGATTAGTTGTGCAGATTCTCGTCATGTATCTGCATTGTTACTGTACAGCTCATCGATAGCGGTATCTCGGCCAAGAAAACTGCCAAACTGCATGATGTGAGGCCATGACATCTCGAAGAATACGCAATGAAGTCCGTCCATTCATTCCAAAGCCAAGAGGTGGATGTCCGAGCAAAATATCGGAGTCCACAAGTCGGCTCATCACAAGGTCTGTCAGTTTTGGCACAACAAACACGGCAGTGGAGGCGGCTCGTATGTGTCGTAATAGTGATATTACAGCCGTCCATACAAGAACTGTGTGACACGCATTACACAAGTCTGGAAGGGTGGTCTGAAAAAAGGTGAAGAAACCTCGACTTCAATATCATCATGTCGGCTCCAGTTTACAGAAAAGTAAGAACAGTAGAAGATTGGAAACGGGTGATTTGGAGCGATGAGATGAAAGTCAATAGACTGGGATCTCATGGGAGAAAATGGGTAAAACAAGGGAAAAGGGGCTAAAGGATCGAGAGATTGAAGGAACTGTCAGGTTCGGTGGAGGAAGCCTGATGATATGGGGTGGTTTCACAGCCAAAGGCGTTGGATACTTGACCAGGATTGATGGTGGTCTCAGTGCTGAGCTACATGTTCAGTATACAATCATCCTCAACCTATTCCATAACCCCACTATTCCTAAAACAGACAATAAGGTATTTTATCTCACCTTTCCTACTATCCTCTCACCTGGCCACTTCTGCTCAACTCCTCCTACACAGATCTTCTCATCTAAACATGGTCGGCCACGTCTTGCTTTATCCCACACTCACTTGTTAACCCTCGCTCTACTTCTCCTTACTGCTGGAGACTTATCTCCTCATCCAGGCCTCCTCACTTTGTCCCCACCGTTCTATCTGACCTCTGTTACAATGCCTCTGCCACTAATTGCTCTCACTCCTCTAATCTCACACCCATTCACCTGACCCCGGCTCCTCCGCTCTCTCTATCCAAATACCTCTCCATTCTCAGACTCTTGGACTTTCCACCACATCTTCACGACACTGAGGTCAAGGAGGGTTGTTCTCACATTCAAGTCTTCACTTGCTTCTTCTAAACAGGACTATTTCACTACTCTCATATCATCTCTCTCCTATAACCCCAAACAACTGTTTAATAGCTTTAACACTCTACTCTGTCTCCCCCCCCCTCCCCCCCGTGCCCCCTCCACACTCCTCATCTTAGCAGAAGACTTTGCTTCATATTTCAGAGATAAAATCAATAAAATCCATGACAGCTTTAAACACCCCCATTACATCCTACCTGGCAACCCATGCGCTTCCCACATAACCCAACTCAGTCTGCAAGTCACACCGCACCACTTGTGCCCTTGGCCCAATGCCATCCCACTTCATCCCTAACCTCATCGCTATAGTTACCCCTGCCCTAACCTATCACTACCCACTGGCATCTTCCCTAACGCTTTTAAACATGCCACCATTACACCCATACTCAAGAAGCCCTCCCTGGTCCAATCCTCTTTATTCAGCTTTCGTCCCATTTCACTGCTCCCATTTGCATCCAAACTCCTAGAACAACATGTCAATCTCCAATTGTCCTCTTACCTCTCATGCCACTCACTTTTTAATGAGATGCAATCTGGCATCAGACTCAATCACTGTACTGAAACTGCCTCAACTTAAGTCACCAACAATCTGCTAGCTTCCAAAGCTAAACTACTCTGTGCTTGTTCTTCTTGACTTTTCCTCTGCCTTTGATGCTGTTGACCACTCTATCCTCCTACAAATTTCCTCATACCTCATGAGCAGAATCTTCAACATTTGACATCCATGCATCTCCACTTCATCACACCCCCTCTCTGTTGTTGTCCCTCAAGGCCGTGTCTTGGGTTCCCTACTTTTCTCCATTTATACATTTGGCCTGGGACAGCTCAGAGTCTCACGGCTTTCAATACCACCTCAGTGCTGACGACACTCAGATACCTCTGCGGCCCAGATATTGCTTCCCTCCTATCCAGAATCTCAGCGTGTCTGTCATCTTCATTCTTTTCCTCATAAGTGGTGGGATTGTGATATAGGAGGTAGATTCTGGAAGGAAGTTTCACAGATGTTGTATAAGGTGATTGGAATACGAGTCACCTTGTCCCCTGAAATGTGTCTACTGGGAATGTACTTAGGGTTCCCAAGAAAATGAATAATCTGATTCCGCATCTACTAGCAGCTAGTAATACATATCTGGCTAGGAATTGGAAGCTTTCTGTTCTTATAATAAAAGATTTAATAGAAAGGGTACATTTAATTAAATGTGTGGAAAGATTACAGGCAGTTAGATATGATAAATTGGCAAGATTTGTAGGAATATGATGAACGAGGGACATAATTCTCATTAATAAACAGGTTTGGCTTCAGACATAATTGATGGAAAAGATGAGAGAGGTTCTTAAAATATTTAATTCGATTTTTTTTTGGGGGGGGCTGATACCATTTGGATATCATATTTACTTATGATGCTGTATTTTTTTGTCTTTTGGAAAATTAGTAAATTATATGGAACAAAAAAAAGTTATATTTTCTAGTTATAAATATTGCTTCAATGTAGTTGGAAGCTACAAAAAAAATCCAAAATGGGCTGAATTGGAAAAAAATTACTTCTCGCACAGTTTTATGGGTTTTGTTTTTACGGCGTTTTCTATGAGATAAAACTGACCTGTTCTCTTCATTCTCTGGGTCAGTACGATTACAGTGATACCACATGTATATAGTTTTATGGGTTTTGTTTTTACATCGTTCCCTATGAGATAAAACTGACCTGTTCTCTTCATTCTCCGGGTCAGTACGATTACAGTGATACCACATTTATATAGTTTTATGGGTTTTGTTTTTACAGTGTTCCCTATGAGATAAAACTGACCTGTTCTCTTCATTCTCCGGTCAGTACGATTACAGTGATACCACATTTATATAGTTTTATGGGTTTTGTTTTTACATCGTTCCCTATGAGATAAAACTGACCTGTTCTCTTCATTCTCTGGGTCAGTACGATTACAGTGATACCACATTTATATAGTTTTATGGTTTTGTTTTTACAGTCGTTCCCTATGAGATAAAACTGACCTGTTCTCTTCATTCTCCGGGTCAGTACGATTACAGTGATACCACATTTATATAGTTTTATGGGTTTTGTTTTTACAGTGTTCCCTATGAGATAAAAACTGACCTGTTCTCTTCATTCTCCGGGTCAGTACGATTACAGTGATACCACATTTATATAGTTTTATGGGTTTTGTTTTTTACAGTTTCCCTATGAGATAAAACTGACCTGTTCTCTTCATTCTCCGGTCAGTACGATTACAGTGATACCACACATTTATATAGTTTTATGGGTTTTGTTTTTACAGTGTTCCCTATGAGATAAAACTGATCCTGTTCTCTTCATTCTCCGGTCAGTACGATTACAGTGATACCACATTTATATAGTTTTTAGGTTTGTTTTTTACAGTGTTCCCTATGAGATAAAACTGACCTGTTCTCTTCATTCTCCGGGTCAGTACGATTACAGTGATACCACATTTATATAGTTTTATGGGTTTTGTTTTTACAGTGTTCCTATGAGATAAAACTGACCTGTTCTCTTCATTCTCCGGGTCAGTACGATTACAGTGATACCACATTTATATAGTTTTATGGGTTTTGTTTTTACAGCGTTCCCTATGAGATAAAACTGACCTGTTCTCTTCATTCTCCGGGTCAGTACGATTACAGTGATACCACATTTATATAGTTTTATAGGGTTTTGTTTTTACAGTCGTTCCTATGAGATAAAACTGACCTGTTCTCTTCATTCTCTCGGGTCAGTACGATTACAGTGATACCACATTTATATAGTTTTATAGGTTTTGTTTTTACAGTGTTCTCCTATGAGATAAAACTGACCTGTTCTCTTCATTCTCCGGGTCAGTACGATTACAGTGATACCACATTTATATAGTTTTATGGTTTTGTTTTTACAGCGTTCCCTATGAGATAAAACTGACCTGTTCTCTTTCATTCTCCGGGTCAGTACGATTACAGTGATACCACATTTATATAGTTTTATGGTTTTTTTTTACAGTGTTCCCTATGAGATAAAACTGACCTGTTCTCTTCATTCTCCGGGTCAGTACGATTACAGTGATACCACATTTATATAGTTTTATAGGTTTTGTTTTTTACAGTGTTCCCTATGAGATAAAACTGACCTGTTCTCTTCATTCTCCAGGTCAGTACGATTACAGTGATACCACATTTATATAGTTTTATGGGTTTTGTTTTTTACAGTGTTCCCTATGAGATAAAACTGACCTGTTCTCTTCATTCTCCGGGTCAGTACGATTACAGTGATACCACATTTATATAGTTTTATGGTTTTGTTTTTACAGTGTTCCCTATGAGATAAAACTGACCTGTTCTCTTCATTCTCCGGGTCAGTACGATTACAGTGATACCACATTTATATAGTTTTATGGGTTTTGTTTTTACAGTGTTCCCTATGAGATAAAACTGACCTGTTCTCTTCATTCTCCGGTCAGTACGATTACAGTGATACCACATTTTATATAGTTTTATAGGTTTTGTTTTTTACAGTGTTCTCTATGAGATAAAACTGACCTGTTCTCTTCATTCTCCAGGTCAGTACGATTACAGTGATACCACATTTATATAGTTTTATGGTTTTGTTTTTACAGTTGTTCCCTATGAGATAAAACTGACCTGTTCTCTTTCATTCTCCGGTCAGTACGATTACAGTGATACCACATTTATATAGTTTTATGGGTTTTGTTTTTTTCAAAAAGTTACAAACTTGACGAACCGAACCGTAACGAACCAGATTCGTTACGAACTTTAGAACGTCGGTTCGTCCCGAACCGAACGTCAAGTTGTATGAATCAGTTCGTAAATAAGTTTACTTTTTCCACAGAATAGACCAGGATACAAGGGATTATTTATTACTCCTACAATCCCTTGTATCCTGGTGTGACCCTCGTGTCAAACCACCCTTTTGGGAGGAGAATGGCCGAGATGGGTTATTATTTCGTTCATCGAACGTTCGTTAACGAACCAGATTCGTTAAGAACTTTTAAACGAATCTGGTTAAAATAAAAAACGCAATCAAAACTGTACCGTTTTACAGAATAGACCAGGATACAAAGGGATATTATATACTCCTAAATCCTTTATCCTGGTGTGACCCCGTGTCAAACCACCCTCGAGGAGAATGGCCGGAGATGGGTTTTATTTTCGTCTCGGCCGAACGTTCGTCGAACGAGCGAACAGAACCGTAACGAACCAGATCGTTTAATTTTAAGACGAATCTTTTAAAATAAAACGGCACAAAATGCGTACATATTCGTTAAGTGCGTACCTTTGACAACGAGACTGTATGTTCGTTATTTGTGCAATGTTCGCATTAGCGTACGTATTAGTGTAGATTCTCAAATATGCGTTTGTCGATAAGGTCGTTTAGGTTCGGTTCTACGAATCGAACTTCAGAAAGTTCGCCGAAGCGAACCGAACCGACTTTTCAAAAGTTCGCTCATCCCTAATAAAAACAATGCTTTGGCCATTCTGATTTTTTTTTTTACATTTAACATTAAAAAAAACAAAAAATTATAGAAAATTTGGGAAAATTCACAATTTTGGAAATTTCAGTTTGTTTGAAGACAAATAGTGACACCTTATAAAATAGGTAAAAGAAACATTCCCCACTCTCATGTGGTGGGGGAGGTGGCGGCCCACCCTGAAAAGTATGCCCGCTCCTCCTCTGTGCCCCCTGTGCTTGTAGCGACACATGCCCCTCTCAATAGCAGGGATGATGTTAAGCCCCCCTGAGAGCCCTGATGATAAAGGCTCCAAATATTGTAGATCAAATATGGTGGCCTCAGAGGCGGGTGAGGCAAGTACTGTCCATGTGTCCTCTTTGGGGGCTGTGACTCTTCATGCTGAGGGAGGAGCCCACTATAAAGGACACAGTTACCTCTGTGACCCCCCTGTTACAATGCTCTGATCACTCAATATAGACATGGGCAGATGGCAAGAAAATGTGTCTCTCATCAGGCATGAACTGAGGAAGTCAACTACAGGAACAAGGAGGTGGAAGAAAGACTTTGCAACGTGTCGGATCAGCTGAAAAGGGACCTTGGCAGAATTATCCATAATGTGTCTTTACTGACGAACAAAACAGACGACCTGGAGATAGGTCACACAGAAATAATCTCAGACTGGTGGGGGTCCCAGGCGGAAGGGGCAAATCCGGTGGAGTTCTTTGGAGATTGGCTAACCCATAAATTTGTTAAAGAATCTCTATCCCATGTATTCACTATTGAAAGGGTACATAGGATGCCATTCCAGGCTTCACCACCAGGGGCCCCTCCTCGATCAGCTTTGAGAAAAGTCGTACACTTCAGAGATGCAGACCATATTAGGAAAACCAGCGATAACTCTGACCTCACCATCAACGGGAATAAAGTCTCTACATTTCCAGATTTCTCTGCTGAAGTGCAACGGAGGGAGGCCAAGTTCCAGGATGTGAAATGTCGCCTACAGGGCTTACAGGTACCCTACACCATGCTTTATCCTGCTAAACTGAGTGTGGTTGCCCATGGAGAAGTCCACATATTTGAGGCTCCCCTAGAGGCGGCGCAGTGGCTGGAGATCAATGAGCGCTCTGAAGATCCCAGGAGGCACTGACTGAAGATACCATCCTACAGGTCACATCTGGGACCATTAGTTCTTCTGCGGATTATACGTGAATCGTCCGATAAGTATTAATCCTTTAGGTTCGGTGTTTGTTGTCCCTATCTGGGACAATGTCCTCCTGGTCATGCACCCTTTGATCAGGAATGTTACTACTATGATGGTGTCTGCTTTAGAGAGGAGGTTTTATGGGGTCACTGTGATGTCCATTTATCACTCGGCTCCAGTGCAACCACGCTCATTGATTGATAAAGGGCTTCAAATGACATAGGCCCGAAACGTCATTATGCTCTACTGATACGCACTAACCTAAGCCTTCGACAGCGTCACATGGGAATATCTATGGGCTGCATTGAGGGCCATGGGTTTCGGCAATACCTTCATGGGTCCAATTATTGCATCAGTGCCTAGTTGCATAGATTCAGGCCAGTGGCAGCAAGAGGTGTTTGGCCTGGAAAGAGGCACTTGCATGGTCTGACCCTTTCCCCTCTCATTTTTGCCATAGCAATTGAGCCGCTCGCATGATGCGGATTTTCCGGCGGGAGCCAGTGAAGAACACATTTCATTGTATGCGGAGGACATGTTCGTCTATATCGGAGAATTTGGCGCTAGGTCAGGTCTTCTGATAAATCTATTCTTTTTCTGTTGGCTCCTATTCCTCCTAACGTTTCCTTATTGTAGCTCAGCGGTTTTATTTCCTGGGTATCGCTGTATCCTTACAAATAAGTTACTATGAGCAAGGATAATGTAGACCCGCAAATAAGGAACATACATGGTGCAAACTGCCAATGACTGAAGTGGGGAGAAATAATCTCCTTAAGATGATCCTTATGCTGAAGCTTCTGTATATCTTCCATAGCTCCCCAGTGTGGATCCCGCACCAGGTTTTCTTTAAGATACAAGGACTGCTTAGAAGTCTAATCTGGCGAAAAAGACCGGCCAGGATAAAACTGGAGACTTTGCAGAGCGGGAAGGATTTGTGTGGCTTATCTATCCCTAGCCCTTGGTTGTATTTTATTGCTTCTCAGATGCAGCACTTGAGGGGTTGGGGTGAGACTCCTGTGGGGAATGCATCGGTGAGCCTGGTGTCCCACATTACAGGATATGGGGCGCCTTCGGCTTTGCTGGAATTAGGTGACCTGGCGTGCTTCGGTGGCCAGATTGCCTACAATAGATCTATTATGTAATGTATGGCGCAAGTGTCGGATATACTATCCGTAAAAGGCTTTACGCAGATTACTCCACTTTAGCGGAACCCTAATCTACTGGAAATATTCAGATTCTCCCCGTGGGAAGAGAAAGGGGTTCTTTTTCTATATCGGCTCCAGAAAGATGGTGAATTTAAATTGTTTGAGCAATTCCAGGACAAGTCTACTCTTCCACACATTGCCTTTTACCCATTTCTACAGTTGCGCCACGTCTTTTGGGCACAGTTTAAAACACTTCCTGCAACGTGTGCAGTGGTACCCATTATAAAACAGATCATGACTAGAGGCTCCACAAAAGGGTTAATATCTTTAATTTATAGGAACCTCTGAGTCTATGGGAGATAGAATACTCCTGGTCAG
>ONZH01028558.1:0-73185 GCA_900303285.1 Rhinella marina
ATTCTCCACAAAGTCTTCATCTATAGTTCCAGCTAAGTCATGGACACTGTCTCCATTCTACACAAATCTTCATGATATAATTCCCGGACAACTGCACATGAGGACACGCTCTCCGATTCTCCACAAAGTCTTCAATATAATTCCAGACACTGCAGCAATGTGACACCGTCTCCGTTCTCCACAAAGTCTTCATATATAATTCCAGGACACTGCAGACAGTGGACACGCTCTCCGATTCTCCAAAGTCTCATATATAATTCCCAGACACTGCACATGTGACACTGCTCTCCGATTCTCCACAAGTCTCATGATATAATTCCCAGGACACTGCAGCCATGTGGACACTGCTCTCGATTCTCCACAAATTCATGAATATTTCCAGACCTGCAGCATGTGGACACTGGTCTCCGATTCTCACAAAGTCTTCATGATATAATTCCCATGACACGAGCCAGTGGACACTGCTCTCCGAATTCTCCAAAGCTTCATGTATAATTCCCAGACCACTGCAGCCATGTGGACACCGCTCTCCGATTCCCACAAAGTCTTCATGATAAATTCCAACACTCAGCCTGTGGAACCGTCTCCGATTCTACCAAAGTCTCATGATATAATTCAGAACTGAGCATTGGGACACTATCTCCATCTTCTGACCACAAAGTCACTGCTCATTATATTAATTCCAGGACACTCAGCCATTGGACACCGCTCTCCGATTCTCCACAAAGTCTTCATGATATAATTCCAGGACACTGCAGCCATGTGGATCCGCTCTCCGACTTCCCAAAGTCTTCAGATTATTCCGGACACTGCAGCCATGTGACACCGCTCTCCGATCATACCCACCAAGAGTCTTCATGATATAATTCCAGGACTTGCAGCCATGTGACATGCTCTCGTTCACAAAGTCTCATATATAATTCCCAGAACACTGCAGCCAGGACACTGCTCTCCGATTCTCCACAAAAGTCTCATATTAATCCGACAGCAGCATGTGGACACCGCTCTCCGATTCTCACAAGTTTCATATATAATTCCCAGACGCAGCCATGTGGACACCCTCCATTCTACACAAATCTATGATATTCCCAGGACCTGCAGCCATGTGGACACCGCTCTCCGATTCTCACAAATCTCATGATATATTCCCAGGACACTGCAATGTGGAACACCGCTCTCCGATTCTACACAAAGTCTCCATATATAATTCCAGCACTGCAGCCATGTGGACACTGCTCTTCGATTCTCACAAAGTTTCATGATATAATTCCCAGGACATGCAGCCATGTGGACACCGATCTCCGATTCTCCACAAAGTCTTCATGATATAATTCCCAGGACACGCAGCCATGTGACACCCTCTCCGATTCTACACAAGTTTCATGATATAATTCCAGGACACTGCACCATGTGGCACTGCTCTCCATTCTCCACAAAGTCCCATGATATAATTCCCAGGACACTGCACCATGTGGACACACGCTCTCCGATTCTCCACAAAGTCTTCATGATATAATTCCCAGACACTGCAGCCATGTGGACACCACTCTCCGATTCTACACAAAGTCTTCATGATATAATTCCCAGGACACTGCAGCCATGGGACACTGCTCTCCGATTCTCCACAAAGTCTCATGATATAATTCCTGGACACTGCAGCCATGTGGACACCGCTCTCCGATTCTCCAAAGTCTTCATGATATATTCCTAGGACACTGCAGCCACGTGGACACCTCTCCGATTCTACACAAAGTCTCATGATATAATTCCTAGGACACTGCAGCCTGTGGACACTGCTCTTCGATTCTCCACAAAGTCTTCATGATATAATTCCTAGGACACTGCAGCCATGTTGACACCGCTCTCCGATTCTACGCAAAGTCTTCATGATATAATTCCTAGGACACTGCAGCCATGTGGACACTGCTCATCTCCACAAAGTCTCAGATATAATTCACACTGCAGCCAGTTCTCAACAAGTCTCCATGATATAATTCACAGGACACTGCAGCCATGTGGACACTGCTCTCCGATTCTCCACAAAGTCTTCATGATATAATTCCCAGGACACTGCAGCCATGTGACACTGCTCTCCGATTCTCCATAAAGTCTTCATGATATAATTCCCAGGACACTGCAGCCATGTGGACATGCTCTCCGATTCTCCACAAAGTCTTCATGATATAATTCCCAGGACACTGCAGCCATTGGACACTGCTCTCCGATTCTCCACAAAAGTCTTCATGAGACACTGCAGCCACGTGACACCGCTCTCCGATTCTCCACAAAGTCTCCATGATATAATTCCCAGGACACTGCAGCCATGTGGACACTGCTCTCCGATTCTCCACAAAGTTTTCATGATAAATTCCAGGACACTGCAGCATGTGGACACTGCTCTCCGATTCTCACAAAGTTTCATGATATAATTCCAGGACACTGCAGCATGTGGACCACTGCTCTCCGATTCCCACAAATCTCCATATATAATCCCAGGACACTGCAGACATGTGGACTCCGCTCTTCGATTGTCTCCACAAAGTCTTCATGATATTAATTCCCAGAACACTGCAGCCATGTGGACACTGGGCTCTCCCGATTCTCCACCAAAGTTCTTCATGATATAATTCCCAGGACATGCAGCCATGTGGGACAACCGGCTCTCCGATTCTCCAGCAAGTCTTCATGATATAATTCCCAGGACACTGCAGCCCATGTGGACACCACTCTCCGATTTCTCCAACAAAGTTCTTCATGATATAATTCCCAGAACACTGCAAGCCATGTGGACACTGCTCGTCCCGATTCTTCCACAAAGTCTTCATGAATAATTCCCAGGACACTGCCAGCCATTGGACACCGCTTCTCCGATTCTCCACCAAAGTCTTCATGATATAATTCCTAGGACACTGCAGCCATGTGGACACCGGCTCTCCGATTCTCCACAAAGTCTCCATGATATAATTCCCAGACATTGCAGACATGTGGACTCCGCTCTCCGATTCTCCACAAAGTCTTCATGATATAATTCCCAGTACACGCAGCCATGATGACACTGCTCTCCGATTCTCCACAAAGTCTTCATGATTATAATTCCCAGGACACTGCAGCCATGTGGACACTTCTCTCCGATTCTCCATAAAGTCTTCATGATATAATTCCAGGACACTGCAGCCATGTGGACACTGCTCTCCGATTCTCCATAAAGTCTTCATGATATAATTCCTAGGACACTGCAGCCATGTGGACACTGCTCTCCGATTCTCCACAAAGTTTTCATGATATAATTCCCAGGACACTGCAGCCATGTGGACACTGCTCTCCGATTCTCCATAAAGTCTTCATGATATAATTCCTAGGACACTGCGGCCATGTGGACACAGCTCTCCGATTCTCCATAAAGGCTTCATGATATAATTCCCAGGACACTGCGGCCATGTGGACACTGCTCTCCGATTCTACACAAAGTGTTCATGATATAATTCCTAGGACACTGCAGCCATGTGGACACTGCTCTCCGATTCTCCACAAAGTTTTCATGATATAATTCCCAGGACACTGCGGCCATGTGGACACCGCTCTCCGATTCTACACAAAGTCTTCATCATATTGTTCCCAGGACACTGCAGCCATGTGGACACTGCTCTCCAATTCTCCACAAAGTCTTCATGATATAATTCCCAGGACACTGCAGCCATGTGGACACCGCTCTCCGATTCTACACAAAGTCTCCATGATATAATTCCCAGGACACTGCAGCCATGTGGACACCGCTCTCCGATTCTACACAAAGTCTCCATGATATAATTCCCAGGACACTGCAGACATGTGGACACCGCTCTCCGATTCTCCACAAAGTCTTCATGATATAATTCCCAGGACACTGCAGCCATGTGGACACTGCTCTCCGATTCTCCACAAAGTCTTCATGATATAATTCCCAGGACACTGCAGCCATGTGGACACTGCTCTCCGATTCTCCACAAAGTCTTCATGATGTAATTCCCAGGACACTGCAGCCATGTGGACACCGCTCTCTGATTCTACACAAAGGCTTGGTGATACTGCAGCTATGTTAAAATCTTATCACGAATCTTATCACGAAGCCTTTGTAAAGAATCGAAGAGTGGTGCCCATGTGGCTTAATTGTCCTGGGAATTTCTTCATGAAACCTTTGTGTAGAACAGAACAGTGATGTCCACATGTTTGAGGTATCCTGGGAATATTATCACCAAGCCTTTGTGTCGAATCGAGCGGTGTGTCCACATGAGAATTTTACAAGTGGACATGGAACCTGTTGCAGTGTGATGTAGGTTTCTAAACAATTCCATTGAACCACGTCACACAAGAAATACGATATTAAGCAATGTATAAAGTCTTACACCTCTTATGTAATCTATCTCATCACATGTTCTTCTTGCCATCTTCAGGATACTTATCAGGTCTGCTGTTCCTATACTCTGGTCTTGATCCCCCCCATGCAATAGAATGAGATGTGGCTAATTTATTAAGAATAAGCGGCCTCTCTGCCCCTCCGTGCCTCTCCCCTATTTGACACTTTATAAAAGTGGAGAAAAGCTCAAAAAGTTGCAAATTATGGTGCACTCTATAATCTGGGACTTTTTCTACTCCATAATAGAGGAGAAAACACCTTAGTAAATGCCCCATAGTGTTATAGTGCTGGTTATGTGCTTTTATATTTATACCAAAGCCAGGACACAAGTCCCTATTATCTTCAACAGTTAATTTCACCCTGTGACTTCACTCGCTCCGTTTGCACGGCTTGTATATGTAGAGGTGGGTTATTTTATCTCCCTCAGCTATGAGTGAGGGCAAACGTAGTGCCTGAAACGTGTAAGCTGTGTATGTGCCTGTACTGGATTTTATAATGGACATAAGAAAGCTGTAATTTCTATTGGAAATGGATGCTGAAGTTTTTCATCTCTATATGCGTCACAGTCCACGGTGGTTCTGTACGTCTAAAAATCGCCATCAGTTGAGATGTACTCATTCGTTTTTCTGCTCTTCGAGGTCTGGGATTTCTATGACTAAAATGTCAGTTCCTTTTCTTCTTTTGCAGTATGGCCGGTCAGATAGTTACCGGGTGGCCACCACAGAGGACAACAAAGATGGAAAAACCAGTGACAAGGCTAAGGCAGCAAAGAAAGAATTGGATGATCTCAAGAAAGAAGTGGCCATGGTGCGTGCCGCACTCCTCACCATCTACTGTTAGCATTGTTGGGTGTAGAGTTCACTTCAGTTCTTTGCCCATAGATTGAGCACTCCCATCATCCATCATATTACTCACCTGAGATGCAGAGGGGATCCCCTAGCTCATGATGTCATCATCAGGCTTTGTAGGAATGGGATGTGGGGCAGACCATTGTCCGCCTCAATGGTGTCCATGATGAGGTCACTAGTCTGAGCCATTGGGCCCGCAGCACTCTTAGTCTGACATAGTGTGCCCATTGGGTCCGCAGCACTCTTAGTCTGACATAGTGTGCCCATTGGGCCCGCAGCACTCTTAGTCTGACATAGTGTGCCCATTGGGCCCGCAGCACTCTTAGTCTGACATAGTGTGCCCATTGGGCCCGCAGCACTCTTAGTCTGACATAGTGTGCCCATTGGCCCGCAGCACTCTTAGTCTGACATAAGTGTGCCCATTGGGCCCGCAGCACTCTTAGTCTGACATAGTGTGCCCATTGGGCCCGCAGCACTCTTAGTCTGACATAGTGTGCCCATTGGGCCCGCAGCACTCTTAGTCTGACATAGTGGTGCCCATTGGGCCCGCAGCACTCTTAGTCTGACATAGTGTGCCCATTGGGCCCGCAGCACTCTTAGTCTGACATAGTGTGCCCATTTGGGCCCGCAGCACTCTTAGTCTGACATAGTGTGCCATTGGGCCCGTAGCACTCTTAGTCTGACATAGTGTGCCCATTGGGCCCGCAGCACTCTTAGTCTGACATAGTGTGCCCATTGGGCCCGCAGCACTCTTAGTCTGACATAGTGTGCCCATTGGGTCCGCAGCACTCTTAGTCTGACATAGTGTGCCCATTGGGCCCGCAGCACTCTTAGTCTGACATAGTGTGCCCATTGGGCCCGTAGCACTCTTAGTCTGACATAGTGTGCCCATTGGGCCCGTAGCACTCTTAGTCTGACATAGTGTGCCCATTGGGCCCGCAGCACTCTTAGTCTGACATAGTGTGCCCATTGGGCCCGCAGCACTCTTAGTCTGACATAGTGTGCCCATTGGGCCCGTAGCACTCTTAGTCTGACATAGTGTGCCCATTGGGCCCGCAGCACTCTTAGTCTGACATAGTGTGCCCATTGGGCCGTAGCACTCTTAGTCTGACATAGTGTGGCCCATTGGGCCCGCAGCACTCTTAGTCTAACTAGTGTGCCCATTGGGCCCGCAGCACTCTTAGTCTGACATAGTGTGCCCATTGGGCCCGCAGCACTCTTAGTCTGACATAGTGTGCCCATTGGGGCCGCAGCACTCTTAGTCTGACATAGTGTGCCCATTGGGCCCGCAGCACTCTTAGTCTGACATAGTGTGGCCCATTGGGCCCGCAGCACTCTTAGTCTGACATAGTGTGCCCATTGGGCCCGCAGCACTCTTAGTCTGACATAGTGTGCCCATTGGGCCCACAGCACTCTTAGTCTGACATAGTGTGCCCATTGGGCCCGCAGCACTCTTAGTCTGACATAGTGTGCCCATTGTTGCCCGTTTCTAACTTTCTCTCTATTTGCAGACAGAGCACAAAATGTCAGTGGAAGAAGTGTGCCGAAAATACAACACGGACTGTGTACAGGTCAGTGCTTCATACCTGATGCTACAAAGATGAGGCTGAGAAGCTCATGTCGTTTCCTCCATCACATGGACCGTTCTCTATTTCCCTAGGGGCTGACACTCAGTAAAGCAGCTGAGATCCTGGCCAGAGATGGTCCCAATGCTCTCACTCCACCACCCACCACACCTGAGTGGATCAAATTTTGTCGCCAGCTTTTCGGTGGATTCTCCATCCTGCTGTGGATCGGCGCCATTCTCTGCTTTCTGGCGTATGGTATCCTGGCGGGTACAGAGGATGAACCGTCAAGGGACAATGTGAGTTATGTCCACAATGATATACTGATAAGGTGCTGGATGTCAAGGGTGCATGCCTCCGTGGAAGCTTGTGAGAATGATATGTGGCCCCTGCAGAGAGGGGACCCGGTTAATTTTGGTCTTATCTCTTATTTTAATGGATTTTGAGAAGCTGTGTATAGAGCCCCTCTTCACAGGCCCTACAGCATCAGGACATAGGGACACACAGTGGGTAAGATTGCGGGGGTGTCCACCAGCACCAAATTAGAGGCCCCTTATAACCTTTGCTGTGGGGCCCCTATTCTCTATGTACGACCTGATACACATTTGTATATTGCATGTTGCATACTTTATAAATCCTAGAGCCGAAAAAATCAAATGCGGTAAAATGCCACCTGAACCAACGACAGCAAATCTGCCTCTGTGTCACATAAGAAGACGACAGTATTATAAATGACTTTAGGTAGTTGGGGGCCGAGGGGGTACAGATTGTGCATTGGGTCCCAGAAGCTTCAAGTTGTACTCATGATGGTTGAACTGAGTATTACGTATGGTCAGCGCAAAAGGTTATGTAAAGTCAGTGGTTTTTGAGAATCAGGAGAACGTTTGTGCAGGGCTGAGGCCCGAAAAGGATCCTGAAGATGTCAATGGTGTGATGGCCTAATTCTGGTGGAGGTTCCTTGACAACAAGAGTGACGACTTCTTTCTAGATTTTAGAGGTGTTTCTTCTTCTTTTAGCTGTACCTCGGTATCGTTTTGGCCGCAGTGGTGATCATCACCGGCTGCTTCTCGTACTACCAAGAGGCCAAGAGCTCAAAGATCATGGAGTCCTTCAAGAACATGGTGCCCCAGGTGTGTGACTCCTTAAAGGGAACCTGCCATGAAATTCTAAGACTCCCTCATTGCAAAGAACTATGAGGGAAATGTATTAGAGCTGAATGAAAAACTGGCATAGAAAAGTCACTGTTTTTGCAAAAACATTTTCAACTTTTTGGTATCTTATGCCACTCATGCCACTTTTCAAAAAAGTAGGTGGGGCTTAGTAGAAGGGGTGGGCCTCCCCAGACCAACTGAAAACTGTCTTAAATTATAGTGAAAGTCTGTGTTAGTCCATAGCCAGTGTAGATTTCAGTTTGTGGTGTATGGACAGCCCAAGATGCAGCAAATTTATTAAGACGTACATGCCTCTCAATAAATGCGGCACATCTTACCCCATCTACATTTTTACTAAGCCTGGCTTATGGAACACATGTCTTAGTAAATCTGGCCCTATGTTTTACTCTAAAAGGCAGCAGTATGTCAGGAAAAGGTAGATTAGTACTGAAGTTAGGAGGAATAGTATGAACATGGTGAGCTGAAATTAGGCATGATGAGAAGAGTCCAGGCACACAGAGAAAAATCTGGGCACAGCTAGAAGAGTCTCAACACAGCAAAAGGAGTCTAGGCACGGTGAGAAGAGTCTAGGCACGGTGAGAAGAGTCTAGGCACGGTGAGAAGAGTCTAGGCACGGTGAGAAGAGTCTAAGCACGGTGAGAAGAGTCTAAGCACGGTGAGAAGAGTCTAAGCACGGTGAGAAGAGTCTAGGCACGGTGAGAAGAGTCTAAGTACGGTGAGAAGAGTCTAGGCACAGCTAGAAGAGTCTAGGCACGGTGAGAAGAGTCTAGGCACGGTGAGAAGAGTCTAAGCACGGTGAGAAGAGTCTAAGCACGGTGAGAAGAGATTAGGCACAGTGAGAAGAGTCTAAGCACGGTGAGAAGAGTCTATGCACGGTGAGAAGAGTCTAAGCACGGTGAGAAGAGTCTAGGCACGGTGAGAAGAGTCTGGGCACAGCTAGAAGAGTCTAGACACAGCAAAAAGAGTCTAGGTACAGCTAGAAGAGTCTAGACACAGCAAAAAGAGTCTGGGCATGGTGAGAAGAGTCTGGGCACAGACAGAAGTGTCTGGGTATGGTGAGAAAAGTTTTGGCATGGTGAAAAGTGTCTGGGCATGGAGAGAAGAGTCTGGGTGTTGTGAGAAGAGTCTAGGCATGGTGGGAAGAGTGTAGACCTGCTGAGAATATTGTAAGCTTGTGAGAAGAGTCTGAGCACAGGAAGAAGCATCTAGGTATAGAGAAAAGGGTCCAGACCAAAGAAGAAGAGTCCATGTACAGTGAGATGAGTCTGGGCATTGTGTGAAGAGTCTGGGTATGGTAAGAAGAGACTGGGTATTTTGGGAAGCATCTGGGAAAGGTGAGAAGGGGGTCTTCATATGGTTATACGAGTCTGGGTATGGTAGGTTGAGTCTAGGCTTGGTAAGAAGAGTCTGGGCAAGGTGAGACGAGTCTAGGCACAGCTAGAAGAGTCTAGGCACAGCTAGAAGAGTCTGGGCATGGTGAAAAGTGTCTGGGCATGGTGGGAAGGGTCTGCATGTTGTAGGAAGAGTCTAGGCATGGTGAGAAGAGTGTAGACCTTCTGAGAATAATGTAAGCTTGGTGAGAAGAATCTGGGCACAGGAAGAAGTATCTAGGCATAGAGAGAAGGGTCCAGACCAAAGAAGAAGTCCATGTACAGTGAGATGAGTCTGGGCATAGTGTGAAGAGTCTGGGTATGGTAAGAAGAGACAGGGTGGTGGGAAGCATCTGGGAAAGGTAAGAATGTGGTTATACGAGTCTGGGTATGGTAGGTTGAGCCTAGGCTTGGTAAGCGGAGTCTGAGCACAGGGAGAAGAGTCTAGGCATGGAGTTATCGCTACAGGCACAGTTAGAAAAGTCTGAACACAGGGAGTAGAGTCCAGGAATAGGGAGTGACTAAAGTCTGGCTGTGATGACAAGAGTCTACGCATTGGGATAAGAGTCTAGGCGTAGATAGAAGGGTCCAGATGCAGGAAGAAGAGTCCAAGCACAGTGAAGAGATTCTGGGCACAAACAGAAGAGTCCAGAGATGGTGAAGAGCATGATGAGATGCAGAAAGGGGAGTCTGGGTATGGTGAGAAGAGTTTGGGCACAGAGAGAAAAGTTTGGCCACAGAGAGGAGAGTCTTTGTATGGTGAGAAGAGCCTTTTCATGGTGAGAAGAGTCTGGGCATGGTTAGAAGAGTCGGGGCATGATGAGAAGAGTCTGGGCATGGTGAAAAGATTCTAGGCTTGGTGAGAAGAGTCTGACCCCAGGGAGTAGAGTCCAGGCACGGGGAATAGAGTCCAGGCTTGGGAAGTAGAGCCTGGCCATGATGAGGAATTTAGACAAATGGAAAATAGTCTGGGCAGAGTGAGAAGAGTCTTGCTATGGTGAAAAGAGTCTGGGCACAAGGAGAAGAGTCTAGTTATAGTGAGAAGAGTCTTGACATGGTGAGAATAGTCAGGGCATGGTGGGAAGAGTCTAGGCTTGGTGAAGGGAGTGGAGTCTGTCCATAATCAGAAGAGTCCAGGCATGTGGAGAAGAGTCTTGGCACGGTGAGAAGAATCTGGACATGGTGGGAACAGTCTAGGTTTGGTGAAAGAGTCTGGGCTCAGGGAAAAGAGTCCAGGTGTAGAGAAAATGGTATATGCTCAGGGAGAGGTTTCCAGGCAGAGGGTGTAAATTCTAGGCACAGTAAGTAGAATTCAGGCATATGAAGTAGAGTCTGGCCATGATGAGAAGAGACCAAAGCACAGGGGAAAACAGATTGGGCATGGGGGGAAGAGTCTGCTGCTTCTTCCTGTTTGGCTTGATTGACAGGTCTCTCCTAGTTTGTGTAGCTGTTTGTGAAGCTGGCAGAGACCCAGATTTCTGACCTTTCTCCCCATAATGCTGCAGAGTTTCAGAGTAAAACATATTATTTCTTGTTGCCCAAATCTTCTGACAGGTTCCCTTTAAATCGTCAGTCATATTCCATATTTTGTACCCTCTCACCATAATCACATCTCCATGTCTGTAGAGCCTTCCTCCTAGTCCATACATTTCCTCATTATACTCACCAATGATAACTGTCTGGTTCTTCTCCTAGCAAGCTTTAGTTATCCGAGAAGGTGAGAAAATGCAACTGAATGCTGAGGAAGTTGTGGTTGGTGACCTGGTGGAGATCAAAGGTGGAGACCGCGTACCAGCCGATCTCAGGATCATTTCTGCCCATGGTTGTAAAGTGAGTCATAATACACAATGATCAGCAGTAATATCAATGCTCAATCCCAAGGAGCATCTCTTGAGGTTAATCTCCTCCAGAATGGTTGCATTTGTTCACTGAGGAGCTTTCCGGAAATCTTTGTATTAGTAGTTGTAGTAAGAGCTCAATAGTAACACATCAAGTTGTACAATGGTGGCTATTGGCATTACAAAGAGATTGTCTTCTTAACGGTTCCTCACTAATATTTGGGAATGCCAATAGTCAGACTCTCTCCTGCATAACACCGATATGGAGGGACCTTCTATTGAGTGGATGAGAAGCTTCCATCATGTTCTACACTGACTCCTCCATACATATGTGACTTATCTTCAATTCCCTTTTCAGATGAAGAACTTTTTTCTGTGTCTTTGCTTACTTCTTCTCCTTCTCTTCCTCATTCATTTCTTCTCTACATCTTTTCTTTTCCTTCCACATTTTTACTCTACTCCTTCAGGTTGATAACTCTTCCTTGACCGGTGAATCTGAGCCCCAGACCAGGTCCCCCGACTGCACTCACGATAACCCTCTTGAGACACGTAACATCACTTTCTTCTCCACCAACTGCGTAGAAGGTAATAAATGACTTTGCTCAAGCTTTGGCCATCATCATTGGGGTGGACACAGCATGAGAAATCAGTGGACAGCAGTATAGATGACTAGCAAAAGTTTACTTGGCGATCTACAAGAAGATGACTATGAATGTTTCTTGGGCCATTGTTAGGAAACTTAAAGCTGTATATGGAAACTCATGTGGTCAGTATCATACGTCAGGATCCTCCTCAAGTCTCTGACCAGTCTTTGCTTACATCCATTAACTGGAATGGGGTTAAAGATCCCTACAATGTTCACGTAATGTCCACCTTGAGCCACCACCACCATCTAATGAATTATTATTAATATTTATTTGAAAGCACCATTACTTCCACGGTGCTGTACATCTAAAAGGAGGTATATGTAATATAAAGCAAAACAAGCCCAAAAACAAGTACAATGAGTGGGAACTTATTAAAGGTACGCGCCTCCTCTTCGACAGCCAGCACCCCCGCCGATCTGATATTGATGACCTATCCTGAGGATAGATCATCAATAAATTTAACTTGGAGAACCCCTTTAACAGATTGGTACATAGAAGGCGAGGATCCTGCCTGCGAGGGCTTACAACCCTCAAGGGGCAGTGGGGAGGAGACAGTAGGTGAGGGTGAAGGATGCTCTTATGGCTGTATGATGGCAGCCTGCTTATTGCAGGTGGTAGACATTCCTGAAGAGGTGGGTGTTCAGGTGGCTTTTGAAGGTTTGGATGTTGTGGGAGAGTCTGATGTGCTGAGGTAGTATGGGGGTTGTACGTGAGAAATCCTGTAGACGATTGTGTGAGGAGCAGATGAGAGGAGAATAAGGTTTAGAGATTACGTTTGGGGATATATCCGGAAAGCAGGTCAGAGATGTAAGGAGGTTGTGGACACCTTATATCTAGTTGTTAGTATCTTAAACTGAATTAATGGGGAGCCAGTGAAGGGATTGGCAGAGGAGAAACGAAGGGAGAGGTGGACTAACCGGACAGCAGAGTTGAGGATAGATTAGAGCAGTGTGAGGTGCTAGATAGGAGGTCACAGTGTAGGAGTTGCAGTAGTCCAGGTAGGAGATGATGAGGGCATCCACTAGCATTTTAGATGACTGAGGGTTGACAAAAGAGCGAATATGAGAGATGTTCTTGAGTTGAAGGCAGCAGGAGATGTTAAGGGTTGCATGTGTGGCTTGAAAGACAGAATAAAATGTTATCCCAAGGCAGCGGACTTGTGAGTCTGGAGAAAGCATGGTGCCATTAACTGTAATGGATAGGTCCGGTGGGGGCGCTGAGTGACATGGAGGAAAGATGATGAATTCTGTTTTCTCCAGGTTGAGTTTTAGGAAGCAGGAGGAGAAGAATGAAGATATAGCTGATAGACATGCTGGGATTCTGGATAGAAGGGAAGCGACATCTGGGCCAGAGAGGTAAATTTGAGTGTCATCAGCCTAGAGATGGCATTGGAAGCCATGGAACTCTATGATCTGTCTCAGGATGAAGTTATAAATGGAGAAAAGTAGGAGACCCAAGACAGAGCCTTGAGGAACACCAACAGAGAGGGGACGTAATGAGGAGGCAGTTTGTGAATTGAAGACTGAATGTTCGGTTAGAGATACATGGAGATCCAGGAGAGGGCCAGGTCTCTGATGCTGAGGGATGAGAGGGTTTGCCACAGGAAAGAGTGATCAACTATGTCAAAAGCAGAGGACAGTTGAAGAAGGAGAAGGACAGAGTAGTCTAGAAGGCAGAGGACACTTCAAGAAGGAGAAGGACAGAGTGATCTAGAAGGCAGAGGACACTTCAAGAAGGAGAAGGACAGAGTGATCTAGAAGGCAGAGGACAGTTGAAGAAGGAGAAGGACAGAGTGATCTAGAAGGCAGAGGACAGTTCAAGAAGAAGGACAGTGGTCTAGAAGGCAGAGGACAGTTGAAGAAGGAGACGGACAGAAGTGATCTAGAATACAGAGGACAGTTCAAGAAGAAGGACAGAGTGATCTAGAAGGCAGAGGACAGTTCAAGAAGGAGAAGGACAGAGTGATCTAGAAGGCAGAGGACACTTCAAGAAGAAGGACAGAGTGATCTAGAAGGCAGAGAACAGTTGAAGAAGGAGAAGGACAGAGTGATCTAGAAGACAGGGGACAGTTGAAGAAGGACGAAGGACAGAGTGATCTAGAAGACAGAGGACAGTTCAAGAAGGAGACGGACAGAGTGATCTAGAAGGCAGAGGACAGTTGAAGAAGGACAGAGTGATCTAGAAGGCAGAGAACACTTCAAGAAGAAGGACAGAGTGATCTAAAGGCAGAGGACAGTTGAAGAAGGAGAAGGACAGAGTGATCTAGAAGACAGGGGACAGTTGAAGAAGGAGAAGGACAGAGTGATCTAGAAGACAGAGGACAGTTGAAGAAGGAGAAGGACAGAGTGATCTAGAAGACAGAGGACAGTTCAAGAAGGAGAAGGACAGAGTGATCTAGAAGACAGAGGACACTTCAAGAAGAAGGACAGAGTGATCTAAAGGCAGAGGACAGTTGAAGAAGGAGAAGGACAGAGTCATCTAGAAGGCAGAGGACAGTTGAAGGAGAAAGACAGAGTGATCTAGAAGGCAGAGGACAGTTCAAGAAGGAGAAGGACATAGTGATCTAAAAGGCAGAGGACATTGAGTTTAACTGTGGCAGCTAGCAGATCATTGGTGATTGGTTAGGGTGGTTATAGTGGAGTGATTGGGATGGGAGCTGGATTGTAGTGGATCAAAAAGTGAGTGGGATGAGACGAGGGAGGACAGGTTGAGATGGACATGTTGTTCTGGGAGTTCTCATACTTGACGCGAATGGAATATGAGATCGGACAATAGCTGGATAAAGAGGAGGGGTCCGAGGAAGGTTTCTTGATTATGGGTGTGATGGTGTCATGTTTAAAAGAAGAAAGGAATACTCTGGTGCTTAGGGACAGGTTGAAGAGATGGGTTGTGGGAAAGAGATGATAGAAGAAGAAGTTAATGCTTGTTTGTACGTGATGAAGCCTTCCATGTCTCTGCAACTTGTTCTGCATCTCTACAAGCGTGTCTCAGTTTTCGCTTGGTGAGGGTGCCAGGGCTGGCAGTGGATTTGACAAGTTCTGCGACTGAGTGATGAGCTGAAGTGATGTGTCAGAAAACAGAGTCAGAGTCAGCATCAAGAAGGGAAGATATGGTGGACAGCAGTAAAATGGAGGCAGAGAGTGTGTGACTAGAAAGATGTTTGAGGTTCCTATGAGAGTGTGCTAATGTATGGACTGGAAGGCAGTTGTGGAAAGACTGAGAATGTAAGTAGATGGTGGTCAGAGAGTTTGAGAGATTAGATGAGGAGCAGAGGCGGGTGAGGACAAGGTCTAGTGTGTGCGTCTCTGTGGTGGCTGTAGAGGACTGTTGTGCACAGCCAAAGGATGAAGTGAGACCGGGGTTCGGAGGCAGGCGGCCAACACCTCCACCACCTCCACCTCCGTCTGTCTGGACGGGGACTGTGGGTACATTGGAGTTTTCCACAGGAGAGGCTGTGTTAGAGAGTGTCAGCCATGTTTCTGTCATAACAAGAATAGGAGAATTCATACAGTGACCTCAGGGTCCACCTCATACTCCTCATGCTGGGATTGTGCAACAGGATCTCCTCGTTCCCAGGATCTGATGGAGTCCAAGAGAACCATGCAATATATGTCATATGGAAATAGGAGAGAACTCTTGGAAATCTCATTGTTGACCTGACTGATGACCTTTCAGGTACAGCCCGTGGTGTGGTCGTTGCCACAGGGGACAGGACGGTGATGGGCCGCATCGCTACATTGGCTTCTGGTCTAGAAGTCGGAAAGACCCCCAATAGCCAAGGAAATTGAGCATTTTATCCATCTGATCACCGGAGTGGCAGTGTTCCTGGGAATCAGCTTCTTCATCCTCTCTCTCATTTTGGGATACTCCTGGCTGGAGGCCGTCATTTTCCTCATCGGAATTATTGTGGCTAATGTACCAGAGGGGCTTCTGGCCACCGTCACCGTAAGTACTGTCACAGCATATTCGTGTATGAAATGTACAAGACTCTTGGGAGAGCTTCAGCTCTTGCTATATTTTGGGGAACCCTTTGCCAGGTTCCCTGGAGCCCCAGAGTATTGGTGGAGGGCTTACTGGGAATCATTCTGTCAGGCCCAGTTATATGATGATACGGAGCAGAGGGGGCATCACTGCATAGGGTAACATATAGAAAGGCGTATCCTAAAGACATGGCTTCAGTGTCATTGATGGTGAAGTTTTGACTTCCTGGGCCCCAAAAAGAAAGGGGCCACATTGCTTGGTGAAGTGCCACAACTCTACATTTTTGTGAACAGCATCCATCCCAACCTAACCTGGGGTCCAGAGAGGCGCTCTCATATACACAGAGGGCTGTACATTGTTTCTGGATGATCAGACCCCACAGATATGTGCACACAGTGCATGCAGAAAGTCTTCACACCCTCTCACTTTCTGTTCCTCTTGTCCCCAGAATGAGAAAGTGAGAACCGAAGGGGAGAAATCTTTACTAATTTACTAGAAAGGAAAAACTAAAATCTCATGTTTTTACATTTTAATACTTTAGCAAAAAAATGTCGAACATTCACTTGTCACTTTCTCACTATGAGGGACTAAGTGCGGATTGACGGGGAAAACTTTTCTTTTTTAATTTTAGCACAAGGCCGCAACAACAAAATCTGAAACGAGTGAGGGTCAGAAAACTTTCCGAATGCTCCGTATAACGGGTCTTGTCCCAACAGGTATGTCTGACTCTGACCGCTAAACGTATGGCTCGAAAGAACTGCCTGGTGAAAAACTTGGAAGCCGTGGAGACTCTGGGATCGACATCAACCATTTGCTCAGACAAGACCGGAACCCTTACACAGAACCGGATGACGGTGGCACATATGTGGTTTGACAACCAGATCCATGAGGCTGACACCACGGAGGACCAGTCAGGTGTGGGAGCCACGCACAAAGCACAAACTGGTTTTCCCCAAGATGCCTTCTTCCGTGGTCTCACCATCACCTTCTCCTCCCATGTCTTCTCTTAGGGGCTTCATTTGACAAGAGTTCGCTCACCTGGGTGGCCTTGGCTCGAATTGCTTCCCTGTGTAACCGCGCTGTCTTCAAAGCAGGCAATGACAACATTCCTGTACTGAAGGTGCGTGACCTTGGCTGGACTTGTAGTGTACTGTCCGCCACGTAGAAGCCTGTGTATGGTCCGGTATATGACCCCATGACTGTCTCCTTTACAGAGGGATGTGGCAGGGGACGCCTCTGAGTCCGCTCTCCTTAAGTGCATCGAGTTGTCTTGTGGATCAGTCAAGGCGATGAGGGAAAAGTACAAGAAAGTGGCCGAAATTCCTTTCAACTCCACCAACAAATATCAGGTGAGAACTAAATGGGAGAAATTCTACTTAAGGGGTCAAAAATGGAACTTTCCTGGTCATATTAGAGTGATCTGAGGGCAGTGCTGTATTCATGAGGCGCGGAGCATATACACAGTCCCAGGAGGTTCCCGTCATACCACTGAAACTGGGGGAAAAGTCTACCAATGGGCAGTATGGGCTTCTTGTATCCACTAGGTACACCGTGCAGTAACACAGGCCCAGTGGTCACACTACAGGAAAGGACAATGTGGGGGTGAGTGCAGGGAGTGCGCAGGCCCAGTGATCACACTACAGGAGAGGATGGTGTGGGGGTGAGTGCTGGAGAGTGCAGGCCCAGTGGTCACACTAGAGGAAAGGACGGTGTGGGGGTGAGTGCAGGGACTGTGCAGGCCCAGTGATCACACTACAGGAGAGGACGGTGTGGGGGTGAGTGCTGGGAGTGTGCAGGCCCAGTGATCACACTACAGGAAAGGACGGTGTGGGGGTGAGTGCTGGGAGTGCGCAGGCCCAGTGGTCACACTACAGGAGAGGACGGTGTGGGGGTGAGTGCTTGGGAGTGCGCAGGCCCAGTGGTCACACTACAGGAGAGGACGGTGTGGGGGTGAGTGCAGGGACTGTGCAGGCCCAGTGATCACACTACAGAGAGGACGGTGTGGGGGTGAGTGCTGGGAGTGCGCAGGCCCTGTGGTCACACTACAGGAGAGGACGGTGTGGGGGTGAGTGCTGGGAGTGCGCAGGCCCCTGTGGTCACATTACAGGAAAGGACGGTGTGGGAGGTGAGTGCAGGGAGTGCGCAGGCCCAGTGGTCACACTAGAGGAGAGGACGGTGTGGGGGTGAGTGCTGGGAGTGCGCAGGCCCAGTGGTCACACTAGAGGAGAGGACGGTGTGGGGGTGAGTGCTGGGAGTGCGCAGGCCCAGTGTTCACACTAGAGGAGAGGACGGTGTGGGGGTGAGTGCTGGGAGTGTGCAGGCCCAGTGATCACACTACAGGAAAGGACGGTGTGGGGGGTGAGTGCTGGGAGTGCGCAGGCCCAGTGGTCACACTAGATGAGAGGACGGTGTGGGGGTGAGTGCTGGGAGTGCGCAGGCCCAGTGGTCACACTACAGGAAAGGACGGTGTGGGGGTGAGTGCTGGGAGTGTCCGGCCCCGTGCTCACACTACAGGAGAGGACGGTGTGGGGGTGAGTGCTGGGAGTGCGCAGGCCCAGTGCTCACACTAGAGGAAAGGACAGTGTGGGGGTGAGTGCTGGGAGTGTGCAGGCCCAGTGGTCACACTACAGGAAAGGGGCGGGGTGGGGGTGAGTGCTGGGAGTGTGCAGGCCCAGTGGTCACACTACAGGAAGGACGGTGGTGGGGGGTGAGTGCTGGGAGTGTGCAGGCCCAGTGGTCACACTACAGGAAAGGACGGTGTGGGGGTGAGTGCTGGGAGTGCGCAGGCCCAGTGGTCACACTACAGGAAAGGACGGTGTGGGGGTGAGTGCTGGGAGTGTGCAGGCCCAGTGATCACACTACAGGAAAGGACGGTGTGGGGGTGAGTGCTGGGAGTGTGCAGGCCCAGTGGTCACACTACATGAAAGGACGGTGTGGGGGTGAGTGCAGGGAGTGCTCCGGCCCCGTGCTCACACTACAGGAGAGGACGGTGTGGGGGTGAGTGCTGGGAGTGCGCAGGCCCAGTGGTCACACTACAGGAAAGGGCGGTGTGGGGGTGAGTGCTGGGAGTGCGCAGGCCCAGTGGTCACACTAGAGGAGAGGACGGTGTGGGGGTGAGTGCAGGGACTGTGCAGGCCCAGTGATCACACTAGAGGAGAGGACGGTGTGGGGGTGAGTGCTGGAGTGCGCAGGCCCAGTGGTCACACTACAGGAAAGGACGGTGTGGGGGTGAGTGCTGGGAGTGTGCAGGCCCAGTGGTCACACTACAGGAAAGGGCGGTGTGGGGGTGAGTGCTGGGAGTGCGCAGGCCCAGTGGTCACACTACAGGAAAGGGCGGTGTGGGGGTGAGTGCTGGGAGTGCGCAGGCCCAGTGGTCACACTAGAGGAAAGGACGGTGTGGGGGTGAGTGCTGGGAGTGTGCAGGCCCAGTGGTCACACTACATGAAAGGACGGTGTGGGGGTGAGTGCTGGGAGTGTGCAGGCCCAGTGGTCACACTACATGAAAGGACGGTGTGGGGGTGAGTGCAGGGAGTGCTCCGGCCCCGTGCTCACACTACAGGAGAGGACGGTGTGGGGGTGAGTGCTGGGAGTGCGCAGGCCCAGTGGTCACACTACAGGAAAGGGCGGTGTGGGGGTGAGTGCTGGGAGTGCGCAGGCCCAGTGGTCACACTAGAGGAGAGGACGGTGTGGGGGTGAGTGCAGGGACTGTGCAGGCCCAGTGATCACACTAGAGGAGAGGACGGTGTGGGGGTGAGTGCTTGGAGTGCGCAGGCCCAGTGGTCACACTACAGGAAGGACGGTGTGGGGGGTGAGTGCTGGGAGTGTGCAGGCCCAGTGGTCACACTAGAGGAGAGGACGGTGTGGGGGTGAGTGCTGGGAGTGTGCAGGCCCAGTGGTCACACTACAGGAAAGGACGGTGTGGGGGTGAGTGCTGGGAGTGCGCAGGCCCAGTGGTCACACTACAGGAAAGGATGGTGTGGGGGTGAGTGCTGGGAGTGCGCAGGCCCAGTGGTCACACTACAGGAAAGGATGGTGTGGGGGTGAGTGCTGGGAGTGCGCAGGCCCAGTGGTCACACTACAGGAAAGGATGGTGTGGGGGTGAGTGCTGGGAGTGCGCAGGCCCAGTGATCACACTAGAGGAGAGGACGGTGTGGGGGTGAGTGCTGGGAGTGCGCAGGCCCAGTGGTCACACTACAGGAAAGGGCGGTGTGGGGGTGAGTGCTGGGAGTGCGCAGGCCCAGTGATCACACTAGAGGAAAGGACAGTGTGGGGGTGAGTGCTGGGAGTGCGCAGGCCCAGTGGTCACACTAGAGGAGAGGACAGTGTGGGGGTGAGTGCTGGGAGTGTGCAGGCCCCGTGCTCACACTACAGGAAAGGGCGGTGTGAGGGTGAAGTGCTGGGAGTGCGCAGGCCCAGTGGTCACAGTAGAGGAAAGGACGGTGTGGGGGTGAGTGCTGGGAGTGTGCAGGCCCAGTGGTCACACTAGAGGAGAGGACAGTGTGGGGGTGAGTGCTTTGAGTGTGCAGGCCCCGTGCTCAACTACAGGAAAGGGCGGTGTGGGGGTGAGTGCTGGGAGTGCACAGGCCCTGTGGTCACAGTAGAGGAAAGGATGGTGTGGGGGTGAGTGCTGGGAGTGCGCAGGCCCAGTGGTCACACTACAGGAAAGGACGGTGTGGGGGTGAGTGCTGGGAGTGTGCAGGCCCAGTGGTCACACTAGAGGAGAGGACGGTGTGGGGGTGAGTGCTGGGAGTGTGCAGGCCCCGTGGTCACACTACAGGAAAGGACGGTGTGGGGGTGAGTGCTGGAGTGCGCAGGCCCTGTGGTCACACTAGAGGAAAGGATGGTGTGGGGGTGAGTGCTGGGAGTGCGCAGGCCCAGTGGTCACACTACAGGAAAGGACGGTGTGGGGGTGAGTGCTGGGAGTGCGCAGGCCCAGTGGTCACACTACAGGAAAGGGCGGTGTGGGGGTGAGTGCTGGGAGTGCGCAGGCCCAGTGGTCACACTACAGGAAAGGGCGGGGTGGGGGTGAGTGCTGGGAGTGTGCAGGCCCAGTGGTCACACTACAGGAAAGGATGGTGTGGGGGTGAGTGCTGGGAGTGCGCAGGCCCAGTGATCACACTAGAGGAGAGGACGGTGTGGGGGTGAGTGCTGGGAGTGCGCAGGCCCAGTGGTCACACTACAGGAAAGGGCGGTGTGGGGGTGAGTGCTGGGAGAGCGCAGGCCCAGTGATCACACTAGAGGAAAGGACAGTGTGGGGGTGAGTGCTGGGAGTGCGCAGGCCCAGTGGTCACACTAGAGGAGAGGACAGTGTGGGGGTGAGTGCTGGGAGTGTGCAGGCCCCGTGCTCACACTACAGGAAAGGGCGGTGTGAGGGTGAGTGCTGGGAGTGCGCAGGCCCAGTGGTCACAGTAGAGGAAAGGACGGTGTGGGGGTGAGTGCTGGGAGTGTGCAGGCCCAGTGGTCACACTAGAGGAGAGGACAGTGTGGGGGTGAGTGCTTTGAGTGTGCAGGCCCCGTGCTCAACTACAGGAAAGGGCGGTGTGGGGGTGAGTGCTGGGAGTGCGCAGGCCCTGTGGTCACAGTAGAGGAAAGGATGGTGTGGGGGTGAGTGCTGGAGTGCGCAGGCCCAGTGGTCACACTACAGGAAAGGACGGTGTGGGGGTGAGTGCTGGGAGTGTGCAGGCCCCGTGGTCACACTACAGGAAAGGACGGTGTGGGGGTGAGTGCTGGGAGTGCGCAGGCCCTGTGGTCACACTAGAGGAAAGGACAGTGTGGGGGTGAGTGCTTTGAGTGTGCAGGCCCAGTGGTCACACTAGAGGAGAGGACAGTGTGGGGGTGAGTGCTGGGAGTGCGCAGGCCCTGTGGTCACACTACAGGAAAGGACGGTGTGGGGGTGAGTGCTGGGAGTTTGCAGGCCCAGTGGTCACACTACAGGAAAGGACGGTGTGGGGGTGAGTGCTGGGAGTGTGCAGGCCCTGTGGTCACACTAGAGGAAAGGACAGTGTGGGGGTGAGTGCTTTGAGTGTGCAGGCCCCGTGCTCACACTACAAGAAAGGACGGTGTGGGGGTGAGTGCTGGGAGTGCGCAGGCCCAGTGGTCACACTAGAAGAAAGGACGGTGTGGGGGTGAGTGCTGGGAGTGCGCAGGCCCAGTGGTCACACTACAGGAAAGGGCGGTGTGGGGGTGAGTGCTGGGAGTGCACAGGCCCAGTGGTCACACTACAGGAAAGGACGGTGTGGGGGTGAGTGCTGGGAGTGCGCAGGCCCAGTGGTCACACTACAGGAAAGGGCGGTGTGGGGGTGAGTGCTGGGAGTGCGCAGGCCCAGTGGTCACACTACAGGAAAGGGCGGTGTGGGGGTGAGTGCTGGGAGTGCGCAGGCCCAGTGTCACACTACAGGAAAGGGCGGTGTGGGGGTGAGTGCTGGGAGTGCGCAGGCCCTGTGGTCACACTACAGAAAAGGACGGTGTGGGGGGTGAGTGCTGGGAGTGTGCAGGCCCAGTGGTCACACTAGAGGAGAGGACAGTGTGGGGGTGAGTGCTGGGAGTGCGCAGGCCCCGTGGTCACAGTAGAGGAAAGGATGGTGTGGGGGTGAGTGCTGGGAGTGCGCAGGCCCTGTGGTCACACTACAGGAAAGGACGGTGTGGGGGGTGAGTGCTGGGAGTGCGCAGGCCCCGTGGTCACACTACAGGAAAGGACGGTGTGGGGGTGAGTGCTGGGAGTTTGCAGGCCCAGTGGTCACACTACAGGAAAGGACGGTGTGGGGGTGAGTGCTGGGAGTGTGCAGGCCCTGTGGTCACACTAGAGGAAAGGACAGTGTGGGGGTGAGTGCTTTGAGTGTGCAGGCCCCGTGCTCACACTACAAGAAAGGACGGTGTGGGGGTGAGTGCTGGGAGTGCGCAGGCCCAGTGGTCACACTAGATGAAAGGACGGTGTGGGGGTGAGTGCTGGGAGTGTGCAGGCCCAGTGGTCACACTACAGGAAAGGACGGTGTGGGGGTGAGTGCTGGGAGTGCGCAGGCCCAGTGGTCACACTACAGGAAAGGGCGGTGTGGGGGTGAGTGCTGGGAGTGCGCAGGCCCAGTGGTCACACTACAGGAAAGGGCGGTGTGGGGGTGAGTGCTGGGAGTGCGCAGGCCCTGTGGTCACACTACAGGAAAGGACGGTGTGGGGGTGAGTGCTGGGAGTGTGCAGGCCCAGTGGTCACACTAGAGGAGAGGACAGTGTGGGGGTGAGTGCTGGGAGTGCGCAGGCCCTGTGGTCACAGTAGAGGAAAGGATGGTGTGGGGGTGAGTGCTGGGAGTGCGCAGGCCCTGTGGTCACACTACAGGAAAGGACGGTGTGGGGGTGAGTGCTGGGAGTGCGCAGGCCCCGTGGTCACACTACAGGAAAGGACGGTGTGGGGGTGAGTGCTGGGAGTGCGCAGGCCCAGTGGTCACACTACAGGAAAGGGCGGTGTGGGGGTGAGTGCTGGGAGTGCGCAGGCCCAGTGGTCACACTAGAAGAAAGGACGGTGTGGGGGTGAGTGCTGGGAGTGTGCAGGCCCAGTGGTCACACTAGAGGAGAGGACAGTGTGGGGGTGAGTGCTGGGAGTGCGCAGGCCCTGTGGTCACAGTAGAGGAAAGGATGGTGTGGGGGTGAGTGCTGGGAGTGCGCAGGCCCAGTGGTCACACTACGGGAAAGGACGGTGTGGGGGTGAGTGCTGGGAGTGTGCAGGCCCAGTGGTCACACTAGAGGAGAGGACGGTGTGGGGGTGAGTGCTGGGAGTGTGCAGGCCCCGTGGTCACACTACAGGAAAGGACGGTGTGGGGTTGAGTGCTGGGAGTGCGCAGGCCCTGTGGTCACACTACAGGAAAGGACAGTGTGGGGGTGAGTGCTTTGAGTGTGCAGGCCCAGTGGTCACACTAGAGGAGAGGACAGTGTGGGGGTGAGTGCTGGGAGTGCGCAGGCCCTGTGGTCACAGTAGAGGAAAGGATGGTGTGGGGGTGAGTGCTGGGAGTTTGCAGACCCAGTGGTCACACTACAGGAAAGGACGGTGTGGGGGTGAGTGCTGGGAGTGTGCAGGCCCTGTGGTCACACTAGAGGAAAGGACAGTGTGGGGGTGAGTGCTTTGAGTGTGCAGGCCCAGTGGTCACACTACAGGAAAGGACGGTGTGGGGGTGAGTGCTGGGAGTGCGCAGGCCCAGTGGTCACACTACAGGAAAGGGCAGTGTGGGGGTGAGTGCTGGGAGTGCGCAGGCCCAGTGGTCACACTACAGGAAAGGGCGGTGTGGGGGTGAGTGCTGGGAGTGCGCAGGCCCAGTGGTCACACTACAGGAAAGGGCGGTGTGGGGGTGAGTGCTCGGAGTGTGCAGGCCCAGTGGTCACACTACAGGAAAGGACGGTGTGGGGGTGAGTGCTGGGAGTGCGCAGGCCCAGTGGTCACACTACAGGAAAGGGCGGGGTGGGGGTGAGTGCTGGGAGTGCGCAGGCCCAGTGGTCACACTACAGGAAAGGGCGGGGTGGGGGTGAGTGCTGGGAGTGCGCAGGCCCAGTGGTCACACTAGAAGAAAGGACGGTGTGGGGGTGAGTGCTGGGAGTGTGCAGGCCCAGTGGTCACACTACGGGAAAGGGCGGTGTGGGGGTGAGTGCTGGGAGTGTGCAGGCCCAGTGGTCACACTAGAGGAGAGGACGGTGTGGGGGTGAGTGCTGGGAGTGTGCAGGCCCCGTGGTCACACTACAGGAAAGGACGATGTGGGGTTGAGTGCTGGGAGTGCGCAGGCCCTGTGGTCACACTAGAGGAAAGGACAGTGTGGGGGTGAGTGCTTTGAGTGTGCAGGCCCAGTGCTCACACTAGAGGAAAGGACAGTGTGGGGGTGAGTGCTGGGAGTGTGCAGGCCCAGTGGTCACACTAGAGTAGAGGACAGTGTGGGGGTGAGTGCTGGGAGTGCGCAGGCCCTGTGGTCACAGTAGAGGAAAGGATGGTGTGGGGGTGAGTGCTGGGAGTTTGCAGGCCCAGTGGTCACACTACAGGAAAGGACGGTGTGGGGGTGAGTGCTGGGAGTGTGCAGGCCCTGTGGTCACACTAGAGGAAAGGACAGTGTGGGGGTGAGTGCTTTGAGTGTGCAGGCCCAGTGGTCACACTAGAGGAAAGGACGGTGTGGGGGTGAGTGCTGGGAGTGTGCAGGCCCAGTGGTCACACTACAGGAAAGGACGGTGTGGGGGTGAGTGCTGGGAGTGCGCAGGCCCAGTGGTCACACTACAGGAAAGGGCGGTGTGAGGGTGAGTGCTGGGAGTGCGCAGGCCCAGTGGTCACACTACAGGAAAGGACGGTGTGGGGGTGAGTGCTGGGAGTGCGCAGGCCCAGTGGTCACACTACAGGAAAGGACGGTGTGGGGGTGAGTGCTTTGAGTGTGCAGGCCCAGTGGTCACACTACAGGAAAGGATGGTGTGGGGGTGAGTGCTGGGAGTGCGCCGGCCCAGTGGTCACACTAGAAGAAAGGACGGTGTGGGGGTGAGTGCTGGGAGTGCGCATACCTGAAACAGCAGACTGTTCTTCACAGACACATTTGAGAAGAGTATGGGACCTCCACAATGATAGGATCTCAGTTTGTGTCTGATACTGCAGCTTGTTCTCATCCATTTCAGTACTGCTGAGCTGCAATACCAGACACCACCCATGGAAGCTGAGGTGCTATTTCTGGAGGAAGGCAGTATTTCTGGATATCATTGCTGGTCTAAGACTTCAGGCCTCAGCCCCATGACCCTCCACTGCCTCTTTCATGCCTCTGACTCTCCTCGATCACCTTTGTCATCCTCTCTCTGGAGATTAGTCCCGGCTGCTGTAGATCCTGATCCTTCTTAACATTCATTTCATAATAGCATAAAAGCGTTTTACCTCTCCTCTCGCCTGACCGTACACCGCGTGCACACATGAACCTAATCCCATCATCCGGACACAGCAGAGGCAAGGGCTAGAAATACAGCGTGCACACACCATCAGATACCAGAAGGATCTGCCTCAGCCTCCCAGTTCATACATAGTGTGAGAGTGGAGGACATGACATTATGTACAAACAGGCAGGGTGGGCACATGCCATGGGGCCCCAAACTGAACTGTTTTGCCTACTCGAAGTGACACTATGTGCAGCCACCACTAGGAGGAGCTCAGTATACATTGAGTATATAGCTGTATAATCTGTAGTAAGCTCCCTCTAGTGGTGGCTGTATAATCTGTATGTAGTAATCTCCTGAGCTCCCTCTAGTGGTGACTGTATATATCTGTATGTGGTGAGCTCCCTCTAGTGGTGGCTGTATAATCTGTATGTAGTAATCTCCTGAACTCTCTCTAGTGGTGGCTGTGTATATCTGTATGTGGTGAGCTCCCTCTAGTGGTGGCTGTATAATCTGTATGTGGTGAGATCCTTCTAGTGGTGGCTGTATATATCTGTATGTAGTAATCTCCTGAGCTCCCTCTAGTGGTGGCTGTATATATCTGTATGTAGTAATCTCCTGAGCTCCTCTAGTGGTGGCTGTATATATCTGTCTGTAGTAATCTCCTCAGCTCCCTCTAGTGGTGGCTGTATATATCTATATGTAATACTCTCCTGAGCTCCCTCTAGTGTTGGCTGTATATATAACTGTATGTAGTAATCTCCTGAGCTCCCTCTAGTGGTGGATGTATAATCTGTATGTAATAATCTCCTGAGCTCCCTCTAGTGGTGACTGTATATATCTGTATGTAGTAATCTCCTGAGCTCCCTCTAGTGGTGGCTGTATATATCTGTATGTAATACTCTCCTGAGCTCCCTCTAGTGTTGGCTGTATATATAACTGTATGTAGTAATCTCCTGAGCTCCCTCTAGTGTTGGCTGTATATATAACTGTATGTAGTAATCTCCTGAGCTCCCTCTAGTGGTGACTGTATATATCTGTATGTAGTAATCTCCTGAGCTCCCTCTAGTGGTGGTTGTATAATCTGTATGTAGTAATCTCCTGAGCTCCCTCTAGTGGTGGTTGTATAATCTGTATGTAGTAATCTCCTGAGATCCCTCTAGTGGTGGCTGTATAATCTGTCTGCAGTGAGCTCCCCCTAGCGGTCGCTGTATATATCTGTATGTAGTAATCTCCTGAGCTCCTTGTAGTGGTGGTTGTATATATCTCTATGTAGTAATCTCCTGAGCTCCCTCTAGTGGTGGCTGTATATATCTGTATGTAGTAATCTCCTGAGCTCCCTCTAGTGGTGGCTGTATAATCTGTATGTGGTGAGCTCCCTCTAGTGGTGGCTGTATATATTTGTATGTAGTAATCTCCTGAGCTCCCTCTAGTGGTGGCTGTATATATCTGTATGTAGTAATCTCCTGAGCTCCCTCTAGTGGTGACTGTATATATGTGTATGCAGTAATCTCCTGAGCTCCCTCTAGTGGTGGCTGTATATATCTGTATGTAGTAATCTCCTGAGTTCCCTCTAGTGGTGGCTGTATATATCTGTATGTAGTAATCTCCTGAGCTCCCTCTAGTGGTGGCTGTATATATTTGTATGTAGTAATCTCCTAAGCTCCCTCTAGTGGTGACTGTATATAACTGTATGTAGTAATCTCCTGAGCTCCGTCTAGTGGTGGCTGTATATATCTGTATGTAGTAATCTCCTGAGCTCCCTCTAGTGGTGGCTGTATAATCTGTATGTGGTGAGCTCCCTCTAGTGGTGGCTGTATATATCTGTATGTAGTAATCTCCTGAGCTCCCTCTAGTGGTGGCTGTATAATCTGTATGTGGTGAGCTCCCTCTAGTGGTGGCTGTATATATCTGTATGTAGTAATCTCCTTAGCTCCCTCTAGTGGTGGCTGTATAAATCGGTATGTAGCAATCTCCCGAGCTCCCTCTAGTGGTGGCTGTATATATCTGTATGCAGTAATCTCCTGAGCTCCCTCTAGTGGTGGCTGTATATAGCTGTCTGTAGGAATCTCCTGAACTCTCTCTAGTGGTGGCTATATATATCTGTATGTGGTGAGCTCCCTCTAGTGGTGGCTGTATAATCTGTATGTGGTGAGATCCCTCTAGTGGTGGCTGTATATATCTGTATGTAGTAATCTCCTGAGCTCCCTCTAGTGGTGGCTGTATATATCTGTATGTAGTAATCTCCTGAGCTCCTCTAGTGGTGGCTGTATATATCTGTCTGTAGTAATCTCCTCAGCTCCCTCTAGTGGTGGCTGTATATATCTGTATGTAGTAATCTCCTGAGCTCCCTCTAGTGGTGGCTATATATATCTGTATGTAGTAATCTCCTGAGCTCCCTCTAGTGGTGGCTGTATATATCTGTATGTAGTAATCTCCTGAGCTCCCTCTAGTGGTGGCTGTATATATCTGTATGTAGTAATCCCCTGAGCTCCCTCTAGTGGTGACTGTATATATCTGTCTGTAGTAATCTCCTCAGCTCCCTCTAGTGGTGGCTGTATATATCTGTATGTAGTAATCCCCTGAGCTCCCTCTAGTGGTGGCTGTATAATCTGTATGTGGTAATCTCCTCAGCTCCCTCTAGTGGTGGCTGTATATATCTGTATGTAGTAATCTCCTGAGCTCCCTCTAGTGGTGGCTGTATATATCTGTATGTAGTAATCTCCTGAGCTCTCTCTAGTGGTGGCTGTATATATCTGTATGCAGTAATCTCCTGTGCTCCATCTAGTGGTGGCTGTATATATCTGTATGTAGTAATCTCCTGAGCTCCCTCTAGTGGTGGCTGTATAATCTGTATGTGGTGAGCTCCCTCTAGTGGTGGCTGTATATATCTGTATTTAGTAATCTCCTGAGCTCCCTCTAGTGGTGGCTGTATATATCTGTATGTAGTAATCTCCTGAGCTCCCTCTAGTGGTGGCTGTATATATCTGTATGTAGTAATCTCCTGAGTTTCCTCTAGTGGTGGCTGTATATATCTGTATGTAGTAATCTCCTGAGCTCCCTCTAGTGGTGGCTGTATATATCTGTATGTAGTAATCTCCTGAGCTCCCTCTAGTGGTGGCTGTATATATCTGTATGTAGTAATCTCTTGAGCTCCCTCTAGTGGTGGACTGTATATATCTGTATGTAGTAATCTCCTGAGCTCCCTCTAGTGGTGACTGTATATATCTGTATGTAGTAATCTCCTGAGCTCCCTCTAGTGGTGACTGTATATATCTGTATGTAGTAACCTCCTGAGCTCCCTCTACTGGTGGCTGTATATATCTGTATGTAGTAATCTCCTGAGCTCCCTCTACTGTTGGCTGTATATATCTGTATGTAGTAATCTCTTGAGCTCCCTCTAGTGGTGACTGTATATATCTGTATGTAGTAATCTCCTGAGCTCCCTCTTGTGGTGGCTGTATATATCTGTATGTAGTAATCTCCTGAGCTCCCTCTAGTGGTGGCTGTATATATCTGTATGTAGTAATCTCCTGAGCTCCCTCTAGTGGTGGCTGTATATATCTGTATGTAGTAATCTCCTGAGCTCCCTCTAGTGGTGGCTGTATATATCTGTATGTAGTAATCTCCTGAGCTCCCTCTAGTGGTGGCTGTATATATCTGTATGCAGTAATCTCCTGAGCTCCCTCTAGTGGTGGCTGTATATATCTGTATGTAGTAATCTCCTGAGCTCCCTCTAGTGGTGACTGTATATATCTGTATGTAGTAATCTCCTGAGCTCCCTCTTGTGGTGGCTGTATATATCTGTATGTAGTAATCTCCTGAGCTCCCTCTAGTGGTGGCTGTATATATCTGTATGTAGCAATCTCCTGAGCTCCCTCTAGTGGTGGCTGTATATATCTGTATGTAGTAATCTCCTGAGCTCCCTCTAGTGGTGGCTGTATATATCTGTATGTAGTAATCTCCTGAGCTCCCTCTTGTGGTGGCTGTATATATCTGTATGTAGTAATCTCCTGAGCTCCTTCTAGTGGTGACTGTATATATCTGTATGTAGTAATCTCCTGAGCTCCCTCTAGTGGTGGCTGTATATATCTGTATGCAGTAATCTCCTGAGCTCCCTCTAGTGGTGGCTGTATAATCTGTATGTGGTGAGCTCCTTCTAGTGGTGGCTGTATAATTGGTGTATTAATTTAAATCATTGACGGTGGCAGATATTGGCCTTACTGCATCTTGAAAAGACTCAACTTTACCTTAATTAAGAAAATATTAGGGGTTGTAGTACATACATGTCCAGTAAGGAATACGTGCGTCCATGTGTTCCTATTATATTATGGGCTGAGCTTCTTTATACCTTGTCTTCCTCCTCAGCTGTCCATCCATGAGACTGAAGATCCTAATGATAACCGCTACCTGCTTGTAATGAAGGGGGCCCCCGAGAGGATCCTGGACGTCTGCTCCACCATCTTAATCCAGGGCAAAGAGCAGCCACTGGATGAGGAGCTTAAAGAGGCGTTCCAGAATGCGTACCTGGAGCTCGGAGGACTCGGGGAGAGAGTGCTGGGTATGCAAAATCCAAACCATGCGCCTCATACACAGAGGAGATTGTTCTATAACCATTGAAATGTAGTATAGATATGGCTGGCCATGTCTGAGGACACCAGAGAGACATGTGAGAGCTCTCATATCTGATGTCTAGGCTGAGATTTCATTGTCCGAGGATGCACTACTGAGAGATTCTGATGGAGACACGTCCCTTCATCTTGGAGAGCTTGCACGTCATGGTGATGTCTTCTCATTGTCTTCTCTACAGGATTCTGCCATTATTATTTCCCAGAGGAACTGCATCCCAAGGGCTTCGCTTTTGATACTGAGGACCTTAATTTCAGCACCGAGAACCTCTGCTTTGTAGGACTCATGTCTATGATTGACCCACCCAGAGCAGCTGTACCTGACGCAGTGGGCAAATGCAGAAGTGCGGGGATCAAGGTGAGGCGGGGGTGTTGACGGGGGAATCCTGCTAGAAATTACCACATAGATCAGAGGTTTACTACAGGATTGGTGGGGCCCATGAGTTTTGGACATGGTGGCTACAATGGTCTCCAACCTGTGGTTCTCCAGCTGCAGTGAAACTACAACTCCTAGCTGTAGATTCCCTAGGCACTGCTCACGTCCAGTATTTTACCCTTTGTTCAGTATGATGTCTGTTGACAGGAACAATTTCTTGTCTATATTACAGGGATGATAAATCTGATTCCTATGTTCCGCCAGGTAATCATGGTGACCGGGGATCATCCAATCACAGCCAAAGCTATCGCCAAAGGTGTGGGCATCATCTCAGAGGGTAACGAGACCGTGGAAGATATCGCAGCCAGACTCAACATCCCAGTCTCCCAAGTCAATCCCAGGTAGGACAGAATCAGTAGAGCATGTTGATAACGTGAAGGAGGATCATAGGTCAGGGAAGCTGAGGTCTAGGCTGCTGTTGAGTTCTTGGGTCCTCCAACACGAGGGGTCTCTATGGTCCTTGTTGGATATTCTGGGTCCTCCAACACGAGGGGTCTCTATGGCCCTTGTTGGATATTCTGGGTCCTCCAACATGAGGGGTCTCTATGGTCCTTGTTGGATATTCTGGGTCCTACAACACGAGGGGTCTCTATGGTCCTTGTTGGATATTCTGGGTCCTCTAACACGAGGGATCTCTATGGTCCTTGTTGGATATTCTGGGTCCTCCAACACGAGGGGTCTCTATGGTCCTTGTTGGATATTCTGGGTCCTCCAACATGAGGGGTCTCTATGGTCCTTGTTGGATATTCTGGGTCCTACAACACGAGGGGTCTCTATGGTCCTTGTTGGATATTCTGGGTCCTCCAACACGAGGGTCTCTATGGTCCTTGTTGGATATTCTGGGTCCTCCAACACGAGGGCTCTATGGTCCTTGTTGGATATTCTGGGTCCTCCAACACGAGGGGTCTCTATGGTCCTTGTTGGATATTCTGGGTCCTCCAACACGAGGGGTCTCTATGGCCTTTGTTGGATATTCTGGGTCCTCCACACGAGGGGTCTCTATGGTCCTTGTTGGATATTCTGGGTCCTCCAACACGAGGGATCTCTATGGTCCTTGTTGGATATTCTGGGTCCTCCAACACGAGGGATCTCTATGGTCCTTGTTGGATATTCTGGGTCCTCCAGCACGAGGGATCTCTATGGTCCTTGTTGGATATTCTGGGTCCTCTAACACGAGGGGTCTCTATGGTCCTTGTTGGATATTCTGGGTCCTCCAATACGAGGGATCTCTATGGTGCTTGTTGGATATTCTGGGTCCTCCAGCACGAGGGATCTCTATGGTCCTTGTTGGATATTCTGGGTCCTACAACACGAGGGGTCTCTATGGTCCTTGTTGGATATTCTGGGTCCTCTAACACGAGGGATCTCTATGGTCCTTGTTGGATATTCTGGGTCCTCCAACACGAGGGGTCTCTATGGTCCTTGTTGGATATTCTGGGTCCTCCAACATGAGGGGTCTCTATGGTCCTTGTTGGATATTCTGGGTCCTACAACACGAGGGGTCTCTATGGTCCTTGTTGGATATTCTGGGTCCTCCAACACGAGGGGTCTCTATGGTCCTTGTTGGATATTCTGGGTCCTCCAACACGAGGGGTCTCTATGGCCTTTGTTGGATATTCTGGGTCCTCCACACGAGGGGTCTCTATGGTCCTTGTTGGATATTCTGGGTCCTCCAACACGAGGGATCTCTATGGTCCTTGTTGGATATTCTGGGTCCTCCAACACGAGGGATCTCTATGGTCCTTGTTGGATATTCTGGGTCCTCCAGCACGAGGGATCTCTATGGTCCTTGTTGGATATTCTGGGTCCTCTAACACGAGGGGTCTCTATGGTCCTTGTTGGATATTCTGGGTCCTCCAATACGAGGGATCTCTATGGTGCTTGTTGGATATTCTGGGTCCTCCAGCACGAGGGATCTCTATGGTCCTTGTTGGATATTCTGGGTCCTCTAACACGAGGGATCTCTATGGTCCTTGTTGGATATTCTGGGTCCTCCAATACGAGGGATCTCTATGGTCCTTGTTGGATATTCTGGGTCCTCCAGCACGAGGGATCTCTATGGTCCTTGTTGGATATTCTGGGTCCTCTAACACGAGGGATCTCTATGGTCCTTGTTGGATATTCTGGGTCCTCCAGCACGAGGGATCTCTATGGTCCTTGTTGGATATTCTGGGTCCTCCAACACGAGGGATCTCTATGGTCCTTGTTGGATATTCTGGGTCCTCCAGCACGAGGGGTCTCTATGGTCCTTGTTGGACATTCTTTTCCACATGCTGAGACAATATTTTACACCTCTGTGTAAGTTCTGCAGGGACATAGACCTGGGATAATCCTACAGACAGCAGTTTGGACCTCAGCTTCCAGGATCCCTTGAGTGCGGAGGGAGAGACAGTGAAGAAGCTAATATAAAGAGTAATGATGATGGAGGACACTGACTAATGGTTCTGTGGATGTGGTCTCACCAGGGATGCCAAGGCTTGTGTGATCCATGGTACAGACCTGAAGGACATGACCGCTGAGCATATGGACGAGATCCTGCAGAACCACACAGAGATTGTCTTTGCCCGCACATCCCCACAGCAGAAACTCATCATTGTAGAAGGATGCCAGCGCCAGGTGAGGGCACAGCATGGCACACTGCCCGGAATGTATGTATGTGGGTCCATAGTCCTCTCTGTAGATCCCTGTGTGAACCCTTCATACGTGGCCCACCACGAGACCCCGTATCTACTATACAGACAGTGCAGCCCGGACAATTCACTGACTGTCATAGTCGCACTGGGACAACACTTGGGACCTTGTCTTATCTCATTTCTCATCTTTCTCAGGGGGCTATTGTAGCGGTCACTGGCGATGGTGTCAATGACTCCCCGGCTCTGAAGAAAGCCGACATCGGGGTGGCGATGGGGATTGCAGGTTCTGATGTCTCTAAACAAGCCGCTGATATGATCTTGCTGGATGATAATTTCGCTTCCATTGTCACCGGTGTGGAGGAAGGTAAGAAGGGATGGACGATGCGTGGCAGACAAAGCTTAGAACCCATGGCACCTCCATAGAGAAATAAAATGTCTTCCGTCCACAGGTCGCCTGATCTTTGATAACCTGAAGAAGTCCATCGCCTACACCCTGACCAGTAACATCCCTGAGATCACCCCCTTCCTGCTCTTCATTATGGCCAACATCCCTCTGCCTTTGGGCACCATCACCATCCTGTGCATTGATCTGGGCACTGACATGGTGAGTTCAGAAGGGCAGAAGATGAGACCATGTCTAATGCTCCACAGGGGTCCCCAAACTTTTTACACAGGGGGCCAGTTCACTGTCCCTCAGACCGTTGGAGGGCAGGACTATGAACAAATCTCTATGCACACTGCACATATCTCATTTTAAAGTCCACACAGAGGCATACAGCCCATTGTGCCCCCATCAGACCTCAGATCAGCCCATTGTGCCCCCATCAGACCTCAGATCAGCCCACTGTACCCCCATCAGACCTCAGATCAGCCCACTGTGCCCCCATCAGACCTCAGATCAGCCCACCGTGCCCCCATCAGACCTCAGATCAGCCCACCGTGCCCCCATCAGACCTCAGATCAGCCCATTGTGCCCCCATCAGACCTCAGATCAGCCCACTGTACCCCCATCAGACCTCAGATCAGCCCACTGTGCCCCATCAGACCTCAGATCAGCCCACCGTGCCCCCATCAGACCTCAGATCAGCCCACCGTGCCCCCATCAGACCTCAGATCAGCCCACTGTGCCCCCATCAGACCCCAGATCAGCAGAATATGCCCCCATCAGACCTCAGATCAGCCCACTCTGCCCCCATCAGACCTCAGATCAGCCCACTGTGCCCCCATCAGACCTCAGATCAGCCCACTGTGCCCCCATCAGACCTCAGATCAGCCCACTGTGCCCCCATCAGACCTAAGATCAGCCCACTGTGCCCCCATCAGACCTCAGAACAGCCCAGTGTGCCCCTATCAGACCTCAGATCAGCCCACTGTGCCCCCATCAGACCTAACATCAGCCCACTGTGCCCCCATCAGACCTCAGATCAGCCCACTGTGCCCCCATCAGACCTCAGATCAGCCCAGTGTGCCCCTATCAGACCTCAGATCAGCCCACTGTGCCCCCTTCAGACCTCAGATCAGCCCAGTGTGCCCCTATCAGACCTCAGATCAGCCCACTGTGCCCCCTTCAGACCTCAGATCAGCCCACTGTGCCCCCTTCAGACCACAGATCAGCCCACTGTGCCCCCTTCAGACCTCAGATCAGCCCACTGTGCCCCCATCAGACCTCAGAACAGCCCACTGTGCCCCCATCAGACCTCAGATCAGCCCAGTGTGCCCTATCAGACTCAGATCAGCCCACTGTGCCCCCTTCAGACCTCAGATCAGCCCACTGTGCCCCTTCAGACCACAGATCAGCCCACTGTGCCCCCTTCAGACCTCAGATCAGCCCACTGTGTCCCCATCAGACCTCAGATCAGCCCACTGTGCCCCCATCAGACCTCAGAACAGCCCGGTGTGCCCCCATCAGACCTCAGAACAGCCCGGTGTGCCCCCATCAGACCTCAGATCAGCCCACTCTGCCCCCATCAGAATAAAATAAAAAACTCTCTCACCTCTCCTGCGCTGCGGCTCTGCTCCAGCGCTACTCTGTCTTCTCTGCCCGCGCTGCACCGTCACCTGACTGCGTGCAGCATCAGGTCAGAGTGTACGCGGTCAGGACAGTGCAGCACCGCCAGAAAAGACAGAAGTGGGGCGGGGGCCGGATAAATGGCCTCAGGGGGCCGCATGCAGCCCATGGGCCATAGTTTGGGGACCCCTGCTCCACACGTATGGTCCCACAGAGGAGGCCAATATCCTCCATCATGGCTGTAACCTGTGTTTTAGGTTCCCGCCATCTCTCTGGCCTATGAAGCTGCTGAGAGCGACATCATGAAGAGGCAGCCAAGAAATCCCCGTACAGACAAACTGGTGAATGAACGACTGATCAGCATGGCATACGGGCAGATCGGTGAGTATATGAGAGGGCAGTGGTCCGCATTTTGGCAGGTTCTCCCGGTATGTTATTCACTACTGTAAAACTTAGTCATCATTAATGTACAGCATTTACATCTGATCAGACCCCCAGCGCAGCACCATCACAGGGGAAATCAAGCATTACACAATGTCCACGAATATCAGTGGACTGTGTGTGCAGTACACGCCGGGTCCTCCAGAGTAGGTGAAGTAGTAGAGAAAGGTCCTCTTTATTAACCAGCACAAGTTAATTTGGGCAATCCCTCTAAATCTGAGTTAATATAGGGGACCCTCTGCTCAGGACCATGATCTCAGAGTGCGTGATACTTTCATCCACACGGGTTACAGGAATATTAACCCCTCAGGTTAGATTAACATGACCAGTCCACTTTTTATGGCCGTTATTTTCACGGGTGCCCCTTGTATGGACGCTGTGAGGGTGTGAAAACGGACAAAATAGGACACGTCTGGGACTCATGGTCCATTGAGAAAATGGATGTGAGACTAACTCTATAGACATTGTGGTCACACGTAACCAGTTCCCACCAAGCACGGGTGACATAAAGCTTCCAGTTTTCCATCATTCGTCTTCTGCTTCTCGTGTTTCTCCTCAGGTATGATCCAGGCTCTCGGTGGCTTCTTCTCCTACTTAGTCATCCTGGCAGAGAACGGGTTCTTGCCATCACACTTGATTGGTATTCGCTTAAATTGGGATGACAGAACGGTTAATGACTTGGAAGACAGCTACGGCCAACAATGGGTGAGTGTCCAGCATCTTCATGGTGGAGACTCCAATCCAAACTTCATTCGAGCCCCTTGCTGAGGTCCTCTGCAGCTGCTGCTCCGGGTCTTCATCCCCCCCATTGATACTGCTGTCCATGGGGCTCACATTTGGCTTTGGTTTGGTTCACGACGCATGAAGTTACCCGCCGCCCTTGATTCATTCATAGCGGAGGATCAGCGGGCCGGTGGAGGTTTGCTCCCACCCTTCATTCACCTCATGTCTATGCTCTCCTTCAGACATACGAGCAGCGCAAGATCGTGGAGTTCACATGTCACACGGCCTTCTTCGTCAGTATTGTGGTCGTCCAGTGGGCCGACGTCATCATCTGCAAAACCAGAAGAAACTCGGTGTTCCAGCAGGGCATGAAGTAAGTGATCAGATGGCCGTGTCAGCTTTAGTGTCTTCGTTATTCACAATTTATATTTTTTTTTTAGAATTTTTTTAAGCTTTTCATAGTTTGGTACATTACTAAAAATAGGCGTTTTTATGTTTTAGCTGTTCCCATCGGTATAAGTCGCACTGAAATAGATGTTTTATTTGCGGTTTTCATTCTCTTCAGTAAATGTTAGTACATTACAGGCCTGAGCTGCAGTCACCGCCATATTCACAATACAATCACCTACCCTCAGATTGTATGGTGAATATGGCGGTGACTGCAGCTCCAGTTACCTGTACAAGTCACAACGGTTCCTGTTTGGACTGTGCAAGGTTTAGTCCGACCCAGTATCGGGGTGATCATGTGACATGACCCCGGGGACCACGGAAACACTGGGACATGGAAAACACTGCCGCACTTTCTTCTGCTTCTGTCGGGGGCGCCCGGGGTTCTGCTTAGGGGACCACACACATTCGATAGAAGCAACCACTGAACACTCGTCTCACGGCTGTACACGTGGTAGTCCAGACTGGCCGTACGAGTTTAGGGACAATCCTTCTGGAAAGATTCAAAGAAAGATCTATCATCCGACTATTGGGCAAAAGTTTCAAACATGGAGGATGGTGAGCTCTGATCCGAAAAGCGATAAACCGTCTGTTTTGATCGTGTGTGGGTAGTCATACTGAAACGTGACGTTAGGTCCAGGGCTTTATAGAGACCTCCCGGTATGGTCCATGATGACGGTCTCTGTGGAGGCTCCAGCCGGTATCTGCTCCTATGTCTGCTCACAGATCTGCCCTCATTCTTTGTACAGGAATAAGATCCTCATTTTCGGCCTGTTTGAAGAAACCGCCCTTGCCGCGTTCTTGTCTTACTGCCCCGGGATGGACATCGCACTGAGAATGTACCCGCTGAAGTAAGTCCATGGGCCTCATCTGACGTCAGTTCTGTAGAATATTCTAGACCTTTCCTCCAGGGGTGGATTTGGCTTTGTTTGTAGCAAAGCAACAGGACATAGTAATAGTAATCGATACAAAGACCCCCAAAAGCGGGGGCCGGGTACACGCTTCCAGGTAGATGGGTTACCATTGCATAGCCGTACCCAGCAACAACCAGTATGGCCGCCATTACGTCTCCAGCAGGGGGTGAGGGCGGCTTAGAGGGGTCTGTCCACCAGACACTGGTATAACATATGGACTGGATGCATCATAAATCTGATTGATGAACCCCAGAGGGTGGGCCATACCATTCTACCAGCCACGTACAACCCCCACCGCCACAGCACCACACCGACGAGCGCACTGATCCGGATCTCTGCTTTATCCATAGGCCCAGCTGGTGGTTCTGTGCCTTCCCATACAGCTTCCTCATCTTTATATATGATGAGATCCGGAAACTTATCCTTAGAAGACACCCCGGAGGTAAGTGCTCAGCATCTGCTGTATGGAAGAGGCAGGTACGTGCCCACCGCACAGTCTGTGTGCAGGAAGATCAATGTGACTGGCGGGCAGCGTCCGTACAGGAACTCATAATGGATGCACAGTGAGGTTCTCCAGAAATAGCGCCTCTCATGGGCTGATGCTGGTATTGCAACTCATTCCCATTCCAGTGAATGAAGCTAAGCCTGAGGGGGGCGCTAGATCTGGGAAAAATCTGAGCTATAATGCCAGGCCTCCGTATTCCCCCCATGGGTCCACACATCATGTCACAAAGACAACCAGTGCAGGGACATCGGGAGGGTCCCATGGGAACTGATCAGGGCTCTAGGGCCCCCTTTAAAGGGGTTTTCCAAGATTCTTTAACTGATAACCTATCGTCTGGACAGGTCTTCAGTGTCTGATCAGTGGGGGTCGGACACCCCAGGACCCCGCCGATCAGCTGTTTGAGAAGGCACCAGCACTTGCAGTAGCACAGCGCCGTACATTGTATAGTGGCCGTGCATGGTATCGCGCTCATCCCCGGTCACTTCAATGGGGCTGAGCTGCACCTAGTCCATGTGACCGATGAACGTGAGCTCACATGGCCTAGAAAAAGCTGGCGCAACTGCGAGCTCTGCTGCCGACAGGTCATCAGCTAAAAAATCTCAGCAAACGCCTTAGTGTCAGTGACCTCATTAATTCTTACACGTCTTCATTCGCTTCCTTACAGGTTGGGTAGAGAAAGAGTCGTATTATTAAATCCCCAAGACCCGGATCCTCTCCGACCTCTGAACCCCCCTCCCCCCAACCCCAACAAAGAAAAGCAACAGAAAAAACGAACCCCCGAAAACAAACCAGCAACAACCACCCCCATCAGAATCAAGAAACGCAACGTCCGCTGTGCGCTCCCAGCCTTCTGTTCCAGACTCCACTTTGGTTCTGTTCCGCTCATTTCTCCCCCGTTTCTGTACAATTATAAATATATATATATCTTATATATAGTTATAAATAGCGGCGCTTTACGTTCAGCTTTAGGGTTGTTTCTTTCCTTTTTATTATTTACTGTACTATTATAAGGAGGGGGACAGAGGATTTCTACAGTGAGGGGAAGGGATGGGATTAACCCCTTCACTGCTGGCCACTCTGGTACTGGAGGAGCACAAAGTGGGACTTGGGAAGGGAAGGTGGAGAGACGTCACATTTATGGGGGGGCTGCAGTAGAAACCCCATTAACCTCTGTGCTGCCGCCACGTATGAACACAGCTCTGGTTCATCAGCTCGGGGGTTAATCCAGGGATTTTTTAGGGCACCAGGACTGGTGTCAGATTAGGAGCCGTAGGGTTTTAAGGGGCATCAGTAGGTCCCTGTTAACCCCTAGACTTTCAACGAGACCTGCAGAGCATCGCTCTTACTGAAGTCTCATTTGTGTAATAATTCCCCCTTCACTCATCCACCCACCTACTATTCCTCATCTCTGATATGCTTCGTCTATATGCGAGTGACAGGTGCGTGTAACCATCCGTGTATTGGGAGGGGTGAGAGGAGCGTGTAACCGTCCGTGTATTAGGAAGGGTGAGAGGAGCGTGTAACCGTCCGTGTATTAGAAGGGATGAAAGGAGCGTGTAACCGTCCGTGTATTAGGAAGGGTGAGAGGAGCGTGTAACCGTCCGTGTATTAGGAGGGGTGAGAGGAGCGTGTAACCGTCCGTGTATTAGGAAGGGTGAGAGGAGCGTGTAACCGTCCGTGTATTAGAAGGGATGAAAGGAGCGTGTAACCGTCTGTGTATTAGGAGGGGTGAGAGGAGCGTGTAACCGTCCGTGTATTGGGAGGGGTGAGAGGAGCGTGTAACCGTCCGTGTATTAGGAGGGGTGAGAGGAGCATGTAACCGTCCGTGTATTAGGAGGGGTGAGAGGAGCGTGTAACCGTCCGTGTATTAGGAGGGGTGAGAGGAGCGTACAACCGTCCCGTGGATTAGGAGGGGTGAGAGGAGCATGTAACCGTCCATGTATTAGAAGGGGTGAGAGGAGCGTGTAACCGTCCGTGTATTAGGAGGGGTGAGAGGAGCGTGTAACCGTCCGTGTATTAGGAGGGGTGAGAGGAGCGTACAACCGTCCCGTGGATTAGGAGGGGTGAGAGGAGCGTGTAACCGTCCGTGTATTAGGAGGGGTGAGAGGAGCGTGTAACCGTCCATGTATTAGAAGGGGTGAGAGGAGCGTGTAACCGTCCGTGTATTAGGAAGGGGTGAGAGGAGCGTGTAACCGTCCGTGTATTAGGAGGGGTGAGAGGAGCGTGTAACCGTCCATGTATTAGAAGGGGTGAGAGGAGCGTACAACCGTCCCGTGGATTAGGAGGGGTGAGAGGAGCGTGTAACCGTCCATGTATTAAAAGGGATGAAAGGAGCGTGTAACAGTCTGTGTATTAGGAGGGGTGAGAGGAGCGTGTAACCGTCTGTGTATTAGGAGGGGTGAGAGGAGCGTGTAACCGTCCGTGTATTAGGAGGGGGTGATGTCTGTGTCCTGACGTCCGTGTATTAGGAGGGGGTGATTGGTACGTGTCCTGATGTCCGTGTATTAGGAGGGGGTGATTGGTACATGTCCTAACGTCCGTATATTAGGAGGGGGTGATTGGTACATGTCCTAACGTCCGTGTATTAGGAGGGGGTGATTGGTACGTGTCCTGACGTCCGTGTATTAGGAGGGGGTGATGTCTGTGTCCTGACGTCCGTGTATTAGGAGGGGGTGATTGGTACGTGTCCTAACGTCCGTATATTAGGAGGGGGTGATTGGTACGTGTCCTAACGTCCGTATATTAGGAGGGGGTGATTGGTACGTGTCCTAACGTCCGTGTATTAGGAGGGGGTGATTGGTACGTGTCCTAACGTCCGTGTATTAGGAGGGGGTGATTGGTACGTGTCCTGACGTCCGTGTATTAGGAGGGGGTGATTGGTACGTGTCCTAACGTCCGTATATTAGGAGGGGGTGATTGGTACGTGTCCTAACGTCCGTATATTAGGAGGGGGTGATTGGTACGTGTCCTAACGTCCGTGTATTAGGAGGGGGTGATTGGTACGTGTCCTAACGTCCGTGTATTAGGAGGGGGTGATTGGTTCGTGTCCTGACGTCCGTGTATTAGGAGGGGGTGATTGGTACGTGTCCTGACGTCCGTATATTAGGAGGGGGTGATTGGTACGTGTCCTAACGTCCGTATATTAGGAGGGGGTGATTGGTACGTGTCCTAACGTCCGTATATTAGGAGGGGGTGATTGGTACGTGTCCTAACGTCCGTGTATTAGGAGGGGGTGATTGGTACGTGTCCTGACGTCCGTGTATTAGGAGGGGGTGATTGGTACGTGTCCTAACGTCCGTGTATTAGGAGGGGGTGATTGGTACGTGTCCCAACGTCCGTGTATTAGGAGGGGGTGATGTCCGTGTCCTGACGTTCTTGTATTTGCAGGCTGTGAGATCCAGTATATATTCTTCACGTGTAATATCTCTACAGATGAGAGGACCGGGGCGCTGGGGGAACAAGTGACACACACATTACAGCATCAATGGTTAATGTATCGGGGAGGAGATAATGGGAGTTGCTGTAGTACCGGGAAGGGCTGGACGGCAGAAGCGCGGCAGCGACAGGGAAAGGGCTTCCTTCTGGAGGGATATGAGGAATAGCAATGACAGAAGCCGGAGCATCAAAGGTCAGGTAAGCAATAAGAGGTGGAGGTCAGCCGGGAATATGGCGGTGGGTGGGGGGTCCTAAATCAGGTGGCAAGGTGACAAGAGGGCCCCTGGTACCTCTACTCGGTGGCATGTATCTGTCTGTGTCTCCACCCTCCTCTTGCATTAGTTTTTGTCAGATTGTCAACATTTTTTTTATCTTGTGTTTTCCTGCCATTTTCTGTGATTTACAAAAATAAATAAAAATACCCCAAAAAAATGCAAACCGACCCATTATACTGTGTATGAAATCACACAACGCCTCAAAGACTCAGAGAAACGGCACACAGCCCCCAGTCCACTGTGTGCGACATCACGTAACAACCCTAAAAGGCCCCATCACACCAAGCAGGAAACCATGTGACACCTCAAAAAGTTCCAAAAGAAATCTCAGCGCGATGCGTTTTGTAGTGAGGAAAGTAATGTTCTCGTAGACCGGAAAACTCTCTTCCCCCCCAGTCTCTGGAACATCTGGTCCTAGATGGACTGGTGCCCTTAGATGCCCTGCAGACTCATAGTAGCTCTAATGGTTTTAAGCAGGTAATCCAAAAGGAGGCAACCAGAACCATCAGCAGAAGAGTCTGAGTCTACCTCGGACAACACGTCTCCCTCAGTATCCACAGCAAAAGGAGTCTGGGGTCTATGCTGGGAGGACGGAGAGAGAAAAAAAGAGAGAGAGCGAGAGAGAAAAAAGGAGAGCGAGAGAGGAAAAAGAGCGAGAGAAAGAGAAAAACGAGAAAAAAGAGCAAGCAAGAGAAAATAAGAGCGAGAGAGCGAGAAAAAGAGAGCGAGAAAAAAGGAGAGCGAGCGAGAAAGAAGAGCGAGCGAAAAAAGGAGAACGAGAGAAAAAAGGCGAGCGAGAGAGAAAAAGGCGAGCGAGAGAGAAAAAAGGCGAGCGAGAGAAAGAGAAAAACAAGAAAAAAGAGCAAGCAAGAGAAAATAAGAGCGAGAGAGAAAAAAGAGAGCGAGAAAAAAGGAGAGCGAGCAAAAGGAGAGCGAGCGAGAAAAAAGGAGAGCGAGCGAGAAAAAAGAGCGAGAGAAAAAAAGGAGAGCGAGAGAGGAAAAAGGAGAGCGAGAGGAAAAGAGCGAGAGAAAGAGAAAAAAGAGCAAGCAAGAGAAAATAAGAGCGAGAGAGAAAAAAGAGAGCGAGAGAGAGAAAAAGAGAGCGAGAAAAAAGGAGAGCGAGAAAAAGGAGAGCGAGAGCGAGAAAAAGGAGAGAGAAAAAGGAGAGCAAGAGAAAAAAAGAGCGAGAGAGAAAAAGGAGAGCGAGAGAGAAAAAAGGAGAGCGAGAGAGGAAAAAGGAGAGCGAGAGGAAAAAGAGCGAGAGAGGAAAAGAGCGAGAGAGGAAAAAGCGAGAGAAAGAGAAAAACGAGAAAAAGCAAGCAAGAGAAAATAAGAGCGAGAGAGAAAAAAAGAGAGCGAGAAAAAAGGAGAGCGAGCGAGAAAAAAGGAGAGCGAGCGAGAAAAAAGGAGAGCGAGCGAGAAAAAGGAGAGCGAGCGAGAAAAAAGAAGAGCGAGCGAAAAAAGGAGAACGAGAGAGAAAAAAGGCGAGCGAGAGAGAAAAAAGGCGAGCGAGAGAGAAAAAAGGAGAGCGAGAGAAAGAGAAAAATGAGAAAAAGAGCAAGCAAGAGAAAATAAGAGCGAGAGAGAAAAAAGAGAGAGCGAGAGAGAGAAAAAGAGCGAGAAAAAAGGAGAGCGAGTGAGAAAAAAGGAGAGCGAGAGCGAGAAAAAAGGAGAGCGAGAGAGAAAAAGGAGAGCGAGAGAAAAAAGGAGAGCGAGAGAGAAAAAAGGCGAGAGAAAAAAAAGGAGAGAGAAAAGAGAAACAAGAGAAAAAGCAAGCAAGAGAAAAGAGAGCGAGAGAGAAAAAGAGCGAGAGAAAAGAGAAAGCGAGAGAGAAAGAGAAAAAATAGTGAGCGAGAGAAAAAAAAGAGCGAGAGAAACAGCGAAAAAGAGAAATAGAAAAAAGAGAGAGAGCGAGAGAAAAAAATAGCGAGAAAAAGAAAGCGAGAGAAAAAAATAGCGAGAGAGAAAAAGAGCGAGAGAGAAAAAAGTGAGCGAGAGAAAAAAAGAGCGAGAGAGAAAGAGAGAAATAGAAAAAAGAGAAAGAGCGAGAGAAAAAGAAAGTGAGAGAAAAAAAGAGCGAGAGAGATAGAGAGAAATAGAAAAAAGAGAAAGAGCGAGAGAAAAAGAGAAAGTGAGAGAAAAAAAGAGCGAGAAAGAGAGGAGCCAATCTTAAGTTGACAGTCCAGTTGACTTCTTATCCTCTCCATCACTCTATTTTGTTACGTGGATAGACTTCCCGCACTCTCTGCTACACGTAAACGTACCTACGCCCTAAAAATAACAAGGGTCACAAGTAAAATTTTCCAGTTAGGAAAACAGCGAAGCAGGAGACCACCTCCAGGAGCCAAACCAGCTGGAGGCCAAACACAAGTGCAAGGTAAGAGCATAGGTGCACCAACTTCAGAGGTGGCGGCTTATCAGGCTAGGGGCTTTAGGAGGATCCACAGACTGTCGGGGCAACTGAGTCACAGGGAACAGAGATCTCTGAAGCGCCAGAGCCACAGCAGTAGCATGATACGAGACGGAGAACCTGCTAAAATATTGGCTTACACTGGCCTCTGCTGCAGCTCCGGCTAGTGATGTCACCATTCACTGTCCAGGGGATGTGGCACACCAGAAGTGATGTCAGAAGGGGAGGAACTCTCTACCCCACATGGCGTTCCTGTCCACAAGGACAGCGCCTGATCCTCTGGATTGCCCCTCCATCGGAAGCACTGACGAGCCCGGGGCTGCCTTAACTAAGGGGGTCTGTGCCTGAAAACACTGCAGCTGCCACCCAGGACCCCAGACCTAGAAGACAGCACTAGAGAACAGACTGGTCAAGGAAGAAAACTGCACCAGCAAGAAGAGGGGCAACAGACAAGCGGTGAAGGTAAACGGGAGGGCGCTTTAAGTACCGTATCCAGGAGGATATCCTCCTGTCTGTGCTGTTGAGGCACATCCACACCTGCCTGCTCCCCGTCGTCAGTTCTGGTTCCGTGGCCATCACTGCAGCTAATGACTGGCCTCAGCAGTACCGTGTCCCCTCGTGGGTCCAGTCATTGGCTGCTGTAGTGCATGTGACCCCATCCATGTGGACCGGCAGTGTAGTGCAGACAGCCTTGGAGCAGGACGCACGGACCACGCCTTGGGGAAGGGAATTAAAAAATAAATAAATACAAATCTTGACAACCCCTTTAAGGCAAAAACACAAAAATCCAGGTGTAGTCGGAGCCTCTTCGGATTCTATACATACTCACCCTCTCTCTCACACCCCTGCTGGGCGCCACTGGATGCCCATTAACGCCATTCCTGCGGGCAGCACACAATCACAAATGATCCAGCACTGTCCCCGAAGCCCGGTCAGGCTGTAAGACACCGTTCAGATGGAGCAGATAATCTCTGGAGAGTCAGGATCTTTCGCACCTCTGTTGGTGTGTGCATTACACGGGTTGTCCCATCCCGCTAATAACACACGTGACCACAGAAACATTCGTGTGGACAGCCGTACGGTATGCCCGCAGTATTATGGAGCTGTATTAAATCCGGGGCATGGGGCACAGGTAACACTCGCCCTAGTAGACGGGCAAGTGTAAAATACACGCACTGCCAAAAATATTATCGCCTTGATAGAAATGTCTGCAGTTATGTCTAAGCAGATACGTAAATGTGGTCTGATTAGACACTGGGTCTTGACACAAAATGGGTAAAAGTTCTCCCCACTGACCAATAAAAAAGGCTCTCAGAGGCTACTTTTGGGTAGTGAACCCCTTGGTTGGAGTTCACTGTCTGCTAGACATGCCTCTACAACACACCCAGGGACATTTTCCCAGTTGACAGACTTGGGGAGGGGAGGGCGTATCACTGGACTGAGAGACAGGATGGTAGTTTCCATGAATTGACACCATCTAGACTGTTCTGACCTCGTTGGTAGGAGGTGGCAGTGGTTATGTGAGGACAGGCACAAATGGCTCTGGACGGTCCAGACAGGCCACCAGTAAAGAGGATTGTTTGATCTGTCGACAAGCAGCTCCCACAGTTCCATTGTCCACCATCCAGACACAGTGGCCCCTTCATTACACCCCTGACTCTGCCTGGACCATTTGGTGTCACAGCACCCATTATGTGTCCTCAATCCCCTTCATGATCAGCGGTGAAACCTGGACTGCTATGGACTGGAAACTTATCGTCTTTAACAATGAATCCAGGTTCTTCTTGGGATCTAACATTGGACAGGTTGGAGAATAGAGGCCTCGTACTTCGATCCTGCCTTTGCTGTGGAGGGACACCCTTCCCCAACTGCTAGTGAGATGATCGGGGAAACCATCACAGTCGGTCACCCCTAGTAGTGATAGGAGGACACCAACAGCTCAGTGATATGTACAGGACATCCTGACACCATATGTGTCCTCTCATGGCAGGGCTGACAACTGCTGGTGTGATGATCGGGGAAGGCATTGTACACAACAATCGGACACCCCTAGTAGTGATAGGAGGACACTGACAGCTCAGTGATATGTACAGGGCAATCTGCCACCACGTGTTCCTCTCATGGTAGACATTACTGGTGTGATGATCAGGGGAGCCATTACATACAACAGTCACTCACCCCCTAGTAGTGATACAAGTACACTGACAGCTCAGTGATACGTACAGGACATCCTGACACCAATTGTGTTCCTCTCATGGTAGGGCTGACAACTGCTGGGGTGATGATCGGGGGAGCCATTGTACACAACAATCGGACACCCCTAGTAGTGATACGAGGACACTGACAGCTCAGTGATACGTACAGGACATCCTGACACCAATTGTGTTCCTCTCATGGTAGGGCTGACAACTGCTGGGGTGATGATCGGGGGAGCCATTGTACACAACAATCGGACACCCCTAGTAGTGATGCGAGGACACTGACAGCTCAGTGATATGTACAGGACATCCTGACACCACGTGTTCCTCTCATGGTAGGGCTGACAACTGCTGGTGTGATGATCGGGGGAGCCATTACATATGACAGTCGTTCACCCCCTAGTAGCGATACAAGTACACCGACAGCTCAGTGATATGTTCCTCTCTTGGCAGAGCTGACAACTGGCATTTTTCAGCAGGGTAATGCTCGCCCGCACACAGCAAGGGCTTCCCCGGAATATCTCCAGATTACACTTCCTTGTCGGTCCGGTCATCAGATTTATTGACACTCCAACATTTATGGAACCACCTGGGATGCCACCTTCAGCAACCTATGATTGTTCAGGATGTACAGGCCCAGCTCCAACATCTGTGGGCAAATGTGCCGCAGGATCCCATTCAGGACCTGTATGCCTCCACGACCAATTGTATCTCATCTTGTATCCAAGCTAGAGGCCGCATCTCATCTTGTATCCAGGCTAGAGGCCGCATCTCATCTTGTATCCAGGCTAGAGGCCGCCTCTCATCTTGTATCCAGGCTAGAGGCCGCCTCTCATCTTGTATCCAGGCTAGAGGCCGCATCTCATCTTGTATCCAGGCTAGAGGCCGTATCTCATCTTGTATCCAGGCTAGAGGCCGTATCTCATCTTGTATCCAGGCTAGAGGCCGTATCTCCTCTTGTATCCAGGCTAGAGGCCGTATCTCCTCTTGTATCCAGGCTAGAGGCCGTATCTCCTCTTGTATCCAGGCTAGAGGCCATATCTTACCTTGTATCCAGGCTAGAGGCCGTATCTCACCTTGTATCCAGGCTAGAGGCCGTATTTCCTCTTGTATCCAGGCTAGAGGCCGTATCTCCTCTTGTATCCAGGCTAGAGGCCGTATCTCATCTTGTATCCAGGCTAGAGGCCGTATCTCATCTTGTATCCAGGCTAGAGGCCGTATCTCATCTTGTATCCAGGCTAGAGGCCGTATCTCCTCTTGTATCCAGGCTAGAGGCCGTATCTCCTCTTGTATCCAGGCTAGAGGCCGTATCTCCTCTTGTATCCAGGCTAGAGGCCGTATCTCATCTTGTATCCAGGCTAGAGGCCGTATCTCATCTTGTATCCAGGCTAGAGGCCGTATCTCATCTTGTATCCAGGCTAGAGGCCGTATCTCCTCTTGTATCCAGGCTAGAGGCCATATCTTACCTTGTATCCAGGCTAGAGGCCGTACTTCCTCTTGTATCCAGGCTAGAGGCCGTATCTCATCTTGTATCCAGACTAGAGGCCGTATCTCATCTTGTATCCAGACTACACAGTCTCTCTTCCTGTACCCGGCCCAGATGCCGTACGTAGATCACTATTACGGTCACCACTTTTTCCTGGGGCGGATATTTTTGGGCAATGAGTATGTATCGGTTGTATATATGAGGTCACACCCACCTTATCCCCTACATGAGCAGGGAAGAGACAGCAGTGCGGGGATCGGGGCTGGAGCCCTGGGGCCACCATTCCCAGGGGTCCCGTGCAGACAGGTGTCACACACAGGACAGACGCACGGTGTATATTACAAGTTTATTACGTGTCACATATATAGAAAACACCCGAGCTCTTACTGCAGACACTTCTCCCCCGGGTGTAACCAGCCGCCACCTTCCCGGACGCCGTACTATACCGACCGGCGGTCACTGACCCATCACACACTGTGCAAAGGTTGCGGTAAAGTGCTCACTGACAATGGGATTTAATGAGGGAGAGCGGAAACGACAGGTTAAAATACACAGTCCAACAGGTCCCATCGGTGGTACCACGAGAGGAGACCGCAGCCGAGGCGCCTTACACTGGTTCCATCTGCAGCTCCTCGAAGTCCCCCTCAATCTCATGGAAGGAGGCATGGGAGCCGATGACTACGAGGGTGGCACCTGGGAGAAAGGGGGGACATGATGAGGAACAGATGTAGCAGAGCCGAGTTACCCAATATATTGGACAAACCAAATACAGGTGAACAAGGTCCTCTGTACGGAGGATCGGGAGGAGATCCCACCCCCAAAATTACCATCTAAGAAGTCTCCAACAGCTGCTGAACTACAACTCCCAACAAGCCCTAACGTACGACCAGGATGTTCCCTATAGTGGAGCAGAGGACTGTGGGAGCTCCCTGCTCTGGGGGATGATGAGAGTCACTATCACACGACTCTTCTACAGGGATCTCCACAGCAGGAGACCACAGGACCTTACCTAGAACCCAGAACACGGCAGCACCAGCTCCGGCGAGCCAGAAAAACGGAAAGGAAACGGCGCCGGCCAATCCATACTGATGAGCAGTGCTGACTTCACGACCTGCAACCGGAAAAACGTTATTACTACAACACAAGTGTGACATGAGCGGGGGAGGGGTGGAGAGACTGGAGAAAACTGCGGCCCGGAACCAGGACTACAACTCCCAGCGCTGCACAGGTATATTATATATATATATATATCACTATATACCCCCCATACAGATATGATATATATCACTATATACCCCCCATACAGATATGATATATATCACTATATACCCCTCCCCCATACAGATATTATATATCACTATATACCCCTCCCCCCGTACAGATATCATATATAATCACTATATACCCCCATACAGATATTATATACCACTATATACCCCTCCCCCCCGTACAGATATTATATATCACTATATACCCCTCCCCCCATACAGATATTATATATCACTATATACCCCTCCCCATACAGATATTATATATCACTATATACCCCTCCCCCCATACAGATATTATATATTCACTATTATACCCCTCCCCTCCCCCATACAGATATTATATATCAACTATATACCCCCTCCCCCATACAGATATTATATATCATCACTATATACCCCTCCCCCCATACAGATATTATATATCACTATATACCCCCTCCCCCCATACAGATATTATATATATATCACTATATACCCCCCCATACAGATATTATATATCACTATATACCCCCCCATACAGATATTATATATCACTATATACCCCCCCCATACAGATATTATATATCACTATATACCCCCCCCCATACAGATATTATATATCACTATATACCCTCCCCCCATACAGATATTATATACCACTATATACCCCCCATACAGATATTATATATCCACTATATACCCCCCCCATACAGATATTATATATCACTATATACCCCCCATACAGATATTATATATCACTATATACCCCCCATACAGATATTATATATCACTATATACCCTCCCCCATACAGATATTATATACCACTATATACCCCTCCCCCCATACAGATATTATATATCACTATATACCCCCCATACAGATATTATATATATCACTATATACCCCCCATACAGATATTATATTCACTATATACCCCCCATACAGATATTATATACCCACTATATACCCCTCCCCCTGCGTACAGGATATATATATCACTAATAATACCCCTCCCCTCAATACAGTATTATATATCACTAATATACCCCCCATACAGATATTATATATCAACTATATACCCCCCCCAATTTTCCTTACCCCCCCCCATACAGATATATAATCACTATATACCCCTCCCCCATACAGATATTATATATCACTTATACCCCCCATACAGATATTATATATCACTATATACCCCCCATACAGATATTATATATCACTATATACCCCCCCCATACAGATATTATATTCACTATATACCCCCCATACAGATATTATATATCACTATATACCCCCCATACAGATATTATATATCACTATATACCGCCATACAGAATTATATATCACTATATACCCCCATACAGATATTATATATCACTATATACCCCCATACAGATATTATATATCACTATATACCCCCCATACAGATATTATATATCACTATATACCCCTCCCCCATACAGATATTATATATCACTATATACCCCCATACAGATATTATATATCACTATATACCCCCCATACAGATATTATATATCACTATATACCCCCATACAGATATTATATATCACTATATACCCCCATACAGATATTATATATCACTATATACCCCCATACAGATATTATATATCACTATATACCCCCATACAGATATTATATATCACTATATACCCCCCCCATACAGATATTATATATCACTATATACCCCCCCATAACAGATATTATTATATATCACTATATACCCCCCATACAGATATTATATATCACTATATACCCCCCATACAGATATTATATATCACTATATACCCCCAATACAGATATTATACTATACCCAACAATATATATCCTTCCCCATACAGATATTATATATATCACTATATACCCCCATACAGATATTATATATATCACTATATACCCCATACAGATATTATATATCACTATATTACCCCTCCCCCCATACAGATATTATATATCACTATATACCCCTCCCCCATACAGATATTATATATCACTATATACCCCCCATACAGATATTATATATATATATATCACTATATACCCCTCCCCCATACAGATATTATATATCACTATATACCCCTCCCCCCATACAGATATGATATATATCACTATATACCCCTCCCCCCATACAGATATTATATACCACTATATACCCCTCCCCCCATACAGATATTATATACCACTATATACCCCTCCCCCCATACAGATATTATATATCACTATATACCCCCCATACAGATATTATATACTATATACCCCTCCCCCGTACAGATATTATATATCACTATATACCCCTCCCCCCATACAGATATTATATATATATCACTATATACCCCTCCCCCCATACAGATATTATATATATCACTATATACCCCTCCCCCCATACAGATATTATATATCACTATATACCCCCATACAGATATTATATATATATATATATCACTATATACCCCTCCCCCCATACAGATATTATATATCACTATATACCCCTCCCCCATACAGATATTATATACCACTATATACCCCTCCCCCCGTACAGATATTATATATCACTATATACCCCCCCATACAGATATTATATATCACTATATACCCCCCATACAGATATTATATATCACTATATACCCCTCCCCCATACAGATATTATATATCACTATATACCCCTCCCCCATACAGATATTATATACCACTATATACCCCTCCCCCCGTACAGATATTATATATCACTATATACCCCCCCATACAGATATTAATATATCACTATATACCCCCCATACAGATATTATATATCACTATATACCCCTCCCCCATACAGATATTATATACCACTATATACCCCTCCCCCCGTACAGATATTATATATCACTATATTACCCCCCCATACAGATATTATATATCACTATATACCCCCCATACAGATATTATATATATATCACTATATACCCCTCCCCCCATACAGATATTATATATCACTATATACCCCTCCCCCCATACAGAATATTATATATCACTATATACCCCCCATACAGATATTATATATCACTATATACCCCTCCCCCCCATACAGATATTATATATCACTATATACCCCTCCCCCCATACAGATATGTATATATCACTATATACCCCTCCCCCATACAGATATTATATATCACTATATACCCCTCCCCCCATACAGATATTATATATCACTATATACCCCCCATACAGATATTATATATCACTATATACCCTCCCCCATACAGATATTATATATCACTATATACCCCTCCCCCCATACAGATATTATATCTTACCGAAGAGCACCATCTTGGACTGCAGCGTTTTCAGGTAAATGATGTAACAGGCACCGAAGAAGACAGCGATGGCAATGAGCAGCATGGGGCTGGTGATACTGTAAGGAAGATGATGGGAGTAGTTATTGAGGATCATCACAGATCTGGATCTTCTCATACTATTCTCTTCACTCCTTTCACACAATTTCACGGTGTAAACTGAAAATTTCTAAATCACTATTTTTTTTAAAAAATTCATGGCCCCTAGAGGTCTCACCTCCGCAGTCCACAGGGAGTCTGAAGACGTCCGAGAGAAGTGGGGGCGTGTCAGAGCTAGCCGAGACCCCGAGGCTGAGAAAACATCTAATTTCACACTGATTCTGAATGGACAGGAGCTTTCTGAGCCTCCTAAAGTAAGTGAGGTCACTACATGCAGTACTAGCAAAAGGGAAACGCCCCCGGCTTCTGAGAGAAATTCATCTATCACTGCAGCTGAAACAGGGAATAATATGCCTGAAAGAGCCAAAAAAACACCAGATCCTTTAGAGTTCTGATTTTACAGAGACACACTGTCACGAACGTACTTGCATCAGGTTGCAGGCGTTCGGCTAGGCTTTCAAAAGTGACATAATTTGACATGTTTTTCCTCTTGGTTTGGTTGCTGTTTACCACACCCCTTCCCCTCAGCTGTTTTGGGTGTGGTGATTATCTTTCCCCTATTTATCCCTTCCTCTCCCAGTATTCCTCGTGGTTTATACTTTCTGCTGACTGTTGTGTTTGGTGTGGATCTCGGCTGAGACCCGGTTGCTGCAATATCTGCAGTAAGATAAGTGTCATTTTCCCTTTTGTGTTTATCCTACTTTTCCCTGTTGTAGTTTTGCCTTCTGGAGTCTCCTGTTTGTCCGTCCTTTTGGAGGAACGGGTTGACTCCTTCCCCTGTCACTAGTGGCAGGGTTCTCTAGGGTCAGGTGTTATGTTCTTGTGTATGAACTCTCCTACGACTAAGGCCTCTTCATACTGGTAGTCAGTCAGGACCTAGTTTCAGGGATCCCTGCAGGAGGTGACCGTTTCCCTTGTTTGGTCTTTTCCCTTCCCTCTTACGCTTCGTGTGGCTATACCCTCCACACCAGAGCGTGACACACAGGGCCATTATACAAAGTGTATTTGGAAACTGAGCTTTAGGGGTTCGATCCTCTGTTTGCCGAATTGATAAAAAGGTCTTCGTTAAGATCGTCAGGCAGCTCTTTCCCGCTGTACTAATAGACAGCACCCTGGAGATATACTATGCTATAGGCACTGCCAGGCCCCCCCGACTGGAGAGATTTGTTATCAGGCCATTCTTCAGAAATGTCCAACTGTTTAATGTGAAAACGGAGCTTCATGGAAAAGCTGCAGGACTATTTCACGAAGGACGCAGGCCTTAATATCACGAGAAATAAAAAAAACAAACCGCCCGTCCAGGAATGATTTGGCCCAATCATTGGGTTATTCATACCACTGGAAAGAAACGCGGCAATCATGTTCAAAACGCAGAGGAGGGCGGGGCGAGCAGTCACATGGGACTCATCTCCGTTCCTTCTGTGGCAGTGCGGGGACCAGGGACCCAGGTAAGTAGAATCAGTGTGAGGGGCCCGGGGAGCATTTGTTAGTGTCTGACAACCCCTTTAACCTCTTTTTACACGTTGACCCCCGTCCACTGCTACTATACTGGATGCATCTGAATGTTGGACAACTTGAAGATGAACATTACTTTTACCGGTAATTAGATTTTCCACTTCGCCTCCACAACGGCACAATCTGGAGGTTACCCGCCTCCCGGGGACCAACAGTGTAAAAGCCCTTTACCCGCTCAGGACACAAGTCTGATAAAATACATTTGTAGAAATTTATATAAGTGCATAAAATAAAATATAAAACAGTTTATAAAAGAAATAGATATCACCGCAAGAAGAATTCAGAGGGTTACGAAAGGGCGGGGGGAGGCTAAATGGAAAATCCAATTACCGATAAGGAGTCTTCATGTTTTCCATACGGCTCCCCGAGGGAACTAGCTGGAGGATTTTCAGGTGGGACAGCACCGGACACTACATCTAATTTGTGGTGCTTGAAAAAAGTTAGTCATTGCTCTAGTCGAGTGCAACTTTAAACCTGATGGAGGAGTTCCCCCTCTTGTGCTATAGACAAGGCTGATAGTCATCTTGATCCATCAGCAATGGTCGCTCTACTGCCGGGCCTTCTTTTTGTATGAAGAACTGGACTAGCAGATCCGATCTTCTGAATTCTTCAGTTACTTCCCAGTTAACAGGCCTCTGTGGACATCCAGATTAGGATACGTGGCTCCCTCCACTGGGATGGCCTGAGGGCAGGAAGAAGGAAGAGATATTTCCTGCTGACAGTGAAATTTAGAAAATAGTTTCGGAAGGAAGGAGGGAGGGCGCACGCTTCAGGACTATTTTATCTTCAAGTATTGTTAGATAAGGAGGCTTGGATCTCTCCCACATTCCTTGCTTTAGGAAGCAATCTGATATTTCCCCGATGGGTTCAAAACGATGTTCTGTGTCCGTGAGTACCGATAGGACTAGACTTAAATCCCATGGAGATGTAGTGGAGGAGAAGGATGGGTGGATTCTGCTTCATCCCTTAATGAGGGCAGCAATCTGGACTTTTAGGATACCGACTCTTAAACCCTTATCTAGACCTTCTTGGAGGAAATCCAGAATTACCTGAACATCTGGGCACATGGAGGGATCCCAGGAACCTGCCGAGAAACAAAGGAAAGCTTTCCAAGTTCTCTGGAGGATTTCGGATGTCATAGATTTTTCGGCTTTCCATGAGTGTGGATAGAACCGCAGTCCCATGCAGAATCCAGGCCGCCAGACTCTTAGATGTTGGGCTAGTCCCCGATGTCAAAAGTCCAGAATCTATCCCCTCCTGATAGTGTGTAAGGAAGCGGGAACCTTGCCCTCCATGACCAATAAAGAGCTACTATCAGATGGATCTTCTCCTTGGGGACTTTTGTTGAGTCTTTGGTATCAAGGAGGGAATGCGTACAAAAGACCGTTCGGCCACTGGCCTGAGAAAGCTTCCACCAGAAACGGATGGTCCTGGGAGGACATGGAACAGAACTGATCCATCTTTAGAATAGGGACCCTCCACTTCTCCCAAGGATTGACTTGGACTGATTTAGACTCCATTCCCTGCCCTGAGCAGACAGAGTCTGAGGTTACCCTCCCCTTTTACATTGACAGTAGGTGGTCCTCTGCCCACGTAAACACTGAGGCCGCGATCAGGGTCGGCTTCTTGTCCCCCATGCTTGTTGATATAGTCCACCGTACTTACGTTGTCTATAAGGATCTTTACATTCTGATCCTGGAGCCTTTGAGAACCTTAGGAACTGCAGTCAGCTCTCTGACATTGGAGGATTTCTGGCACAGCTCCGGATGTTGTAATGATGACCTGGTTCGACTGGCGCCATTTTACCCCCTGATCTAATGTTCTCTGAATCGGCCACCGGTTCAGAGATATTTTTTCACCCGGAAGGGTTCTCTTAGGGCCCATGCACACGACCGTGGAGCAAGGTCCGAGACGATCCGTGAAAACCCGGACTGTGCTCCTTCTGAGGGCAGGAGCGCACAGCGTCATTGGTTGCTATGACGCCATGTGCTTCCTGAGGCCGCCGCTGTACAGCGATACGCTCTATACAACTGTGTACAGTGTATTCGGACTGTCCCGGACCGTGCTCCTCCTGAGGCCGCCGCTGTACAGTGATACGCTCTATACAAAAGTGTGTACAGTGTATTCGGACTGTCCCGGACCGTGCTCCTCCTGAGGCCGCCACTGTACAGCGATACGCTCTATACGAGCGTGTACAGTGTATTTGGGACTGTCCCGGACCGTGCTCCTCCTGAGGCCGCCGCTGTACAGCGATACGCTCTATACGAGCGTGTACAGTGTATTCGGACTGTCCCGGACCGTGCTCCTCCTGAGGCCGCCGCTGTACAGCGATACGCTCTATATGAGCGTGTACAGTGTATTCGGACTGTCCCGGACCGTGCTCCTCCTGAGGCCGCCCTGTACAGCGATACGCTCTATACGAGCCGTGTACAGTGTATTCAGACTGTCCCGGACCGTGCTCCTCCCTGAGGCCGCCGCTGTACAGCGATACGCTCTATATGAGCGTGTACAGTGTAATTCGGACTGTCCTGGACCGTGCTCCTCCTGAGGCCGCCGCTGTACAGCGATACGCTCTTATATGACTGTGTACAAGTGTATTCGGACTGTCCCGGACCGTGCTCCTCCTGAGGCTGCCGCTGTACAGCGATACGCTCTATATGACTGTGTACAGTGTATTCGGGCTGTCCTGGACCGTGCTCCTCCTGAGGCCGCCGCTGTACAGTGATACGCTCTATACGAGCGTGTACAGTCTATTCGAACTGTCCCGGACCGTGCTCCTCCTGAGGCTGCCGCTGTACAGTGATACGCTCTATACGAGCGTGTACAGTCTATTCGAACTGTCCCGGACCGTGCTCCTCCTGAGGCTGCCGCTGTACAGTGTATTCGGACTGTCCCGGACCGTGCTCCTCCTGAGGCCGCCGCTGTACAGCGATACGCTCTATATGATTGTGTACAGTGTATTCGGACTGTCCCGGACTGTGCTCCACGGTCGTGTGCATGGGTTCTTACTCTCTTGTCCAGAGAAACTGAGTTTTGTCCCTTCTTCCAGAACAAAAGAAGCAGAGCCTAATACAGATCACCAAAAGTATCGATCAGGATGTCACAAGATGAGAATCCAACCTGACTCCCAGGAACACTTTTAGCTTTGATTCTCCCAATTTATCATCCATCCTAAAGCTTCCGGAGTTTACCGTCTGTAGATGGCTCCTACGGTCGTCTTCTATTTGAGCTGCTATTAGAAAGTCGTCCAGGTAGGGGATGGAAATTATAATCTTCTGATGTAGAAAACCCGGAACTTCTGCTATTATTTTTGTAAAAATCCTCGGTGCGGATGAGACTGAATGGTAAGAACTGAAAGTGGATATCAAATAGGCAATTGTTTATGTACAGAGCAATTCTCAAGAGTGTATGATGGTCCTTGTGGACTGGCACCTGATGGTAGGCATCTGCCGGGTCCAGTGTCACCATCTACCGGACACTTCTTCCCAGGCAGAAATTAACCCTTTCAGTCTTCCCTCTACCTGACGTCAGTGGTTTGACTGTCCGGACGATTAGTCTGGGTTTCCTTTCTCCTTATCGGACCGCCAATCGGAGGGGTTCTCCCTTTCCTTCTGGTCAGGTTCACCACGTCCTTGGGTCTGAAGGGAGCGTCGTTGGTGGAAATAACGAGACTCCGTGGGAAGGCCTTTTTTTCCTGTCGTCTCGGACAGTCCTGAACAATCCATCACCTTCTCAGGAGACTCCACACAATCCGTTATTAGAGGCTGGGTCTCTTGACCATGATCTCGGCCGCACCGATCTGCGATTAGACTGGGCTGCGGATCTTGCGTCTGCGATAAAATGTGAGGCCTGAGAGGATAATACGTCCTCCGTCGGTGGACCCGAGACCAGATGTTCTCCTGAGACTGATAATGTTCTGGCGGTGTACGTAGCAGCGATGCAAAGTCTCACTATGGCTGAACAACATTCCCATCATCTTCTCAGGTTAGATCTGCCATGTCTTCAAAGGGCAGCAATGATCTTTGGGAGGATTCTGGCCACAGGGGCGTCTACCTTTGGGGTCATGTAGAATCTTCATCACTGAAGGGATACTTCCTTGTAAACATCGGATCTTCTCACTCATTGGTTCATTATTATTATGAACTGGAAATACCCGTCAAGGCCCCGGAAGATCCTGCACTGAACGATCTTTTACTTCCTCAATATCAGTCGCTCTGACGGTCTTCAGAAGTGACTCGATGTCTTCTATAGAACAGAGCGGACGACTCGTCCTGGTCAATATCCGTATGTAATAGGACCGGAGGTTGTGAGGTAGGTGACTTCTAGGGGTATAACTGATGAGCATCTACAGTGGAGCCAACCTCCCCCTAGGTTAGGGATCTTACATGATCAACTACCACATAACAGAACTAGGCGCACACCCAAATATACAATATCTGCTCAGGAGAAGGTGGCGCAGAAGACACCGATCGGCAATGAGAATCTGGTTCAAGCAGACGCCGAACACCCACCACATCTACTCTGCATTTAAACCTATTTGCTGCTTTTACAGCCCATACATTTTAGGGGACATATAGCCCATTATGTTTTATTATATAGGAGGTTTCTAGGTCTTCAGTATTAATAGCCTATTGTAAGGATGGGTCAACAAAATCAGACCGGCAGAGGCTGGAGCCCCGACATCCCCACCACTGAGCTGTATCTGACGAAAAGACATGACCGTGAATGGAAATGGAAGCACAATGCTCCACACACCACACAGTGGTCATGTCAGGTACTGCACCTCATCTCCCATTCCACTGAATGGTACTCCACCACCACCACTACACACTGTACGGACCTTCAGCTCCCACCTGTACACAGTGACTGCACCAGCAGAATAGTGAGTGCAGCTCTGGAGTATAATACAGGATGTAACTCAGGATCAGTACAGGATAAGTAATGTATGTACACAGTGACTGCACCAGCAGAATAGTGAGTGCAGCTCTGGAGTATAATACAGGATGTAACTCAGGATCAGTACAGGATAAGTAATGTATGTACACAGTGACTGCACCAGCAGAATAGTGAGTGCAGCTCTGGAGTATAATACAGGATGTAACTCCCGATCAGTACAGGATAAGTAATGTATATACACAGTGACTGGACCAGCAGAATAGTGAGTGCAGCTCTGGAGTATAATACAGGATGTAACTCCGGATAAATACAGGATAAGTAATGTATGTACAAAGTGACTGCACCAGCAGAATAGTGAGTGCAGCTCTGGAGTATAATACAGGATGTAACTGAGGATCAGTACAGGATAAGTAATGTATGTACACAGTGACTGCACCAGCAGAATAGTGAGTGCAGCTCTGGAGTATAATACAGGATGTATTATATAAGGGTGACCATATGCTGTGACTTTCGAAGGCTAGAAATGAGGGCCCTGATCGGAGTAGACAGAGGACGGTGTGGTCAGTACTTACATGCAGTACAGGATAAGTCCCAGGAAAATGAATATGTAGTTGCTCTGAAAATGCTCCACATTTCGGGTCACTCGCTTACACAAGTCTCCAAAGTTCTGTGGCCGAGAGAAGCGTCTCTGATCAACAAAGTTATTCCAGGGGCGGATATGGGCCCGGCGGCGGTCAAACCAGTCCTTGGCTGAGGCTTGAGTTATCATCTTAGGAAAGATCCTGAGGAGATAAAACAGAAACGAGACAAATGAGAGAAACAGAAGAAAAGAAGAGCGGCCGCCCCAATACTCACCTCCGGAAATCATCATCTCAGGAGGGAAGGGGGGGGGGGTCTATAGATAATACATCAAGAACGTATCAGACAGTCCGGAATGTTCCAGGTGTAGAGAGAAGAGAGCGACCGGAGGCACGGAACAAAGAGGACCCAAATCTCCGCTCACCCATCAATCAGAAACACAGGAGTAGTATTATAGTAGTTATATTCTTGTACATAGGAGCAGTATTATAGTAGTTATATTCTTGTACATAGGAGGCAGTATTATAGTAGTTATATTCTTGTACATAGGAGGCAGTATTATAATAGTTATATTCTTGTACATAGGAGGCAGTATTATAGTAGTTATATTCTTGTACATAGGAGGCAGTATTATAGTAGTTATATTATTGTACATAGGAGCAGTATTATAGTAGTTATATTCTTGTACATAGGAGGCAGTATTATAGTAGTTATATTCTTGTACATAGGAGCAGTATTATAGTAGTTATATTATTGTACATAGGAGCAGTATTATAGTAGTTATATTCTTGTACATAGGAGCAGTATTATAGTAGTTATATTCTTGTACATAGGAGCAGTATTATAGTAGTTATATTCTTGTACATAGGAGGCAGTATTATAATAGTTATATTCTTGTACATAGGAGGCAGTATTATAAATAGTTTATTTCTTGTACATAGGGCAGTATTATAGTAGTTATATTCTTGTACATAGAGGCAGTAATTATAGTAGTTATATTCTTGTACATAGGAGCAGTATATATAGTAGTTATATTCTTGTACATAGGAGGCAATATTATAGTAGTTATATTCTTGTACATAGGAGGCAGTATTATAGTAGTTATATTCTTGTACATTAGGAGCAGTATTATAGTAGTTATATTCTTGTACATAGGGCAGTATTATAGTAAGTTTAATTCTTGTACATAGGGCAGTATTATAGTAGTTATATCTTGTACATAGGAGCAGTATTATAGTATTATATCTGTACATAGGAGCAGTATTATAGTAGTTATATCTTGTACATAGGAGCAGTATTATAGTAGTTATATTCCTGTACATAGGAGCAGTATTATAGTAGTTATATTCTTGTACATAGGAGCAGTATTATAGTAGTTTATATTCTTGTACATAGGAGCAGCAGTATTATAGTAGTTATATTCTTGTACATAGGAGCAGTATTATAGTAGTTATATTCTTGTACATAGGAGCAGTATTATAGTAGTTATATTCTTGTACATAGGAGCAGTATTATAGTAGTTATATTCTTGTACATAGGAGGCAGTATTATAGTAGTTATTATTCTTGTACATAGGAGGCAGTATTATAGTAGTTTATATTCTTGTACATAGGAGCAGTATTATAGTAGTTATATTCTTGTACATAGGAGGCAGTATATATATAGTAGTTATATTCTTGTACATAGGAGGCAGTATTTATAGTAGTTATATTCTTGTACATAGGAGCAGTATTATAGTAGTTATATTATTGTACATAGGAGCAGTATTATAGTAGTTATATTCTTGTACATAGGAGGCAGTATTATAGTAGTTATATTCTTGTACATAGGAGCAGTATTATAGTAGTTATATTATTGTACATAGGAGCAGTATTATAGTAGTTATATTCTTGTACATAGGAGCAGTATTATAGTAGTTATATTCTTGTACATAGGAGGCAGTATTATAGTAGTTATATTCTTGTACATAGGAGGCAGTATTATAGTAGTTATATCTTGTACATAGGAGGCAGTATTATAATAGTATATTCTTGTACATAGGAGCAGTTTATAGTAGTTATATTCTTGTACATAGGAGGCAGTATTATAGTAGTTATATTCTTGTACATAGGAGGCAGTATTATAGTAGTTATATTCTTGTACATAGGAGCAGTATTATAGTAGTTATATTCTTGTACATAGGAGGCAGTATTATAGTAGTTATATTCTTGTACATAGGAGCAGTATTATAGTAGTTATATTCTTGTACATAGGAGCAGTATTATAGTAGTTATATTCTTGTACATAGGAGCAGTATTATAGTAGTTATATTCTTGTACATAGGAGCAGTATTATAGTAGTTATATTCTTGTACATAGGAGCAGTATTATAGTAGTTATATTCTTGTACATAGGAGCAGTATTATAGTAGTTATATTCTTGTACATAGGAGGCAGTATTATAGTAGTTATATTCTTGTACATAGGAGCAGTATTATAGTAGTTATATTCTTGTACATAGGAGGCAGTATTATAGTAGTTATATCTTGTACATAGGCAGTATTATAGTAGTTATATTTGTACATAGGAGCAGTATTATAGTAGTTATATTCTTGTACATAGGAGCAGTATTATTAGTAGTTATATTTCTTGTACATAGGAGCAGTATTATTAGTAGTTAATTCTTGTACATAGGAGCAGTATTATAAGTAGTTATATTCTTGTACATAGGAGGCAGTATTATAGTAGTTATATTCTTGTACATAGGAGGCAGTATTATAGTAGTTATATTCTTGTACATAGGAGGCAGTATTATAGTAGTTATATTCTTGTACATAGGAGGCAGTATTATAGTAGTTATATTTCTTGTACATAGGAGCAGTATTATAGTAGTTATATTCTTGTACATAGGAGCAGTATTATATAGTAGTTATATTCTTGTACATAGGAGGCAGTATTATAGTAGTTATATTCTTGTACATAGGGGCAGTATTATAGTAGTTATATTCTTGTACATAGGAGCAGTATTATAGTAGTTATATTCTTTGTACATAGGAGCAGTATTATAGTAGTTATATTCTTGTACATAGTACATAGGAGCAGTATTATAGTAGTTATATTCTTGTACATAGGAGGCAGTATTATAGTAGTTTATATTCTTGTACATAGGAGGCAAGTATTATAGTAGTTATATTCTTGTACATAGGAGGCAGTATTATAGTAGTTATATTCTTGTACATAGGAGCAGTATTATAGTAGTTATATTCTGTACATAGGAGCAGTATTATAGTAGTTTATATTCTTGTACATAGGAGCAGTATTATAGTAGTTATATTCTTGTACATAGGAGGCAGTATTATAGTAGTTATATTCTTGTACATAGGAGCAGTATTATAGTAGTTATATTCTTGTACATAGGAGCAGTATTATAGTAGTTTATTTCTTGTACATAGGAGCAGTATTATAGTAGTTATATTCTGTACATAGGAGCAGTATTATAGTGTATATTCTTGTACATAGGAGCAGTATTTATAGTAGTTATATTCTTGTACATAGGGCAGTATTATTAGTAGTTATATTCTGTACATAGGCGGTATATATAGTAGTTATATTCTTGTACATAGGAGGCAGTATTATAGTAGTTATATTCTTGTACATAGGAGCAGTATTATAGTAGTTATATTCTTGTACATAGGAGCAGTATTATAGTAGTTATATTCTTGTACATAGGAGGCAGTATTATAGTAGTTATATTCTTGTACATAGGAGCAGTATTATAGTAGTTATAATTCTTGTACATAGGAGCAGTATTATAGTAGTTATATTCCTTGTACATAGGAGCAGTATTATAGTAGTTTATATTCTTGTACATAGGAGGCAGTATTATAGTAGTTATATTCTTGTACATAGGAGCAGTATTATAGTAGTTATATTCTTGTACATAGGAGCAGTATATAGTAGTTATATTCTTGTACACAGGGGCAGTATATAGTAGTTATATTCTTGTATATAGGAGCAGTATTATAGTAGTTATATTCTTGTACACAGGGGCAGTATTATAGTAGTATATTATATCTTGTACATAGGAGCAGTATTATAGTAGTTATATTTCTGTACATAGGAGCAGTATTATAGTAGTTATATTCTTGTACATAGGAGGCAGTATTATAGTAGTTATATTCTTGTACATAGGAGCAGTATTTATAGTAGTATATTCTTGTACATAGGAGCAGTATTATAGTAGTTATATTCTTGTACATAGGAGCAGGTATTATAGTAGTTATATTCTTGTACATAGGAGCAGTATTATATAGTAGTTATATTCTTGTACATAGGAGCAGTATTTATAGTAGTTATATTCTTGTACATAGGCGCAGTATTATAGTAGTTTATTCTGTATGGAGCAGTATTATAGTAGTTATATTCTTGTACTTGTACATAGGAGCAGTATTATAGTAGTTATATTCTGTACATAGGAGGCAGTATTATAGTAGTTATATTCTTGTACATAGGAGCAGTATTATAGTAGTTATATTCTTGTACATAGGAGCAGTATTATAGTAGTTATATTCTTGTACATAGGAGCAGTATTATAGTAGTTATATTCTGTACATAGGAGCAGTATTATAGTAGTTATATTCTTGTACATAGGGCAGTATTTATAGTAGTTATATTCTTGTACATAGGAGCAGTATTATAGTAGTTATATTCTTGTACATAGGAGCAGTATTATAGTAGTTATATATTCTTGTACATAGGAGCAGTATTATAGTAGTTATATTCTTGTACATAGGAGCAGTATTATAGTAGTTATATTCTTGTACATAGGAGCAGTATTATAGTAGTTATATTCTTGTACATAGTACATAGGCAGCAGTATTATAGTAGTTATATTCTTGTACATAGGAAGCAGTATTATAGTTATAATTAATTCATTAGTTATATTCTGTACATAGGAGCAGTATTATAGTAGTTATATTCTTGTACATGGGAGCATATTATAGTAGTTATATTCTTGTACATAGGAGAGTATTATAGTAGTTAATTGCTGTACATAGAGAGGGCAGTATTATAGTAGTTATATTCTTGTACATAGGAGCAGTATTATAGTAGTTAGTTTATATTCTTGTACATAGGGCAGTATTATAGTAGTTATATCTTGTACATAGAGCAGTATTATAGTAGTTATATTGCTGTACAAGGGCAGTATTATAGTATTATATTCTTGTACATAGGAGGCAGTATAGTATCTAGTTATTATAGTAGTGTACATATATAGTTTAGTACATATTATGTATTAGGAGCAGTATTATAAGTAGTTATATTCTGTACATAGGAGCAGTATATATATATTATATCTTATACATAGGAGCATATATATAGTATTATATTCGTATATATACTTAGGTTATTATATTCTTGTCATAGTATTATTATATTTCTTGTACATAGGAGCAGTATTATAGTAGTACATATTATTGTAGTAGATGTTCAGGCATATTATTATAGTAGTTATTTTCTTATACATATTAATAGTACAAGTATTATAGTTAATATTCTGTACATAGGAAGCAGTATTATAGTAGTTATATTCTTGTACATAGGAGCAGTATAGTAGTAGTTATATTCTTGTACATAGGAGCAGTATTATAGTAGTTATATTCTTGTACATAGGAGAGTATTATATTCTTGTAGTATTATAGTAGTTATATTCTTGTACATAGGAGCAGTATTATAGTAGTTATATTCTTGTACACAGGGGCAGTATTATAGTAGTTATATTCTTGTACATAGGAGCAGTATTATAGTAGTTATATTCTTGTACATAGGAGCAGTATTATAGTAGTTATATTCTTGTACACAGTATAGTAGTTAGCAGTATTTATAGTAGTTATTATAGTCTTGTACATAGGAGCAGTATTATAGTAGTTATATTCTTGTACATAGGAGCAGTATTTATAGTAGTTATATTGCTGTACATAGGAGCAGTATTATAGTAGTTATATTGCTGTACACAGGGGCAGTATTATTATAATAAGTCATTGGTTAAACTTCCACTTATAACGATTCCAAGTGAATTAATCAGAACCGGTTTTGATCTTATAATTAGTGATTTGCGCTGTGATCGGCTCCGCACATGAGAAGAATACATGAATGGCGCCTACTTGTTGATGAGTCCGGCGGGTCCTTCTTCTGCGCTTCCATTGATCACACCCCCGTTTTTCGCAGCCATGGTCACTGGTAACGGAGCCTGTGATGGGAGAGAGACACAAGTCAGGCCGGAGGATCCACTGAGAGGAACGTGCAGTAGATCTCCTGTAATCCGGGATCCATCAGATCTGAAGGTTCTGGATTATAAACCTACGTCGTGGACTTTCTGGATGGTTATAAAGCGGATTCAAGGAATATCCGAGAACATTGTACGTCTGGAGGTCGGTTATAACAGGATGATAAATCTACAGGAGGAGGACAACGTGAAAGCCGAGGACACCCGTCACACCGACGACGCAGGAGCGTACACCTAATAGATCCCTTCATAAGACAAGACGCCAGGGGAAGATTTCCCATTCATCTCCTAAGGAAATATCTATTCTAGAAGATCCGTCTGAGGAGCCTCCGTCAGTGCAGAGCGGTCGGGGAGGATTCCTCACATCGTAGTCACCAGTGATGTCACCAGTGATGTCACCAGCCTGTCCAGGCATCAGAGCCGGATCTGCAGAGGTTAACCCTATAATAGCCCTGAGGTCTCAGTTATTACAGGTCATCGCTCTAGAATTGAACTTTCAGAACTGTTCCAGTAGATTTGGGTCTAGTGTCTTTATCATAATCAAAGAGCTGTTTGCTGTCAGTGAATGGAGACATCCTGGACTTCAGCTGTCCCCAGGTCTTTTACCACGTGGCGGTTTTATTTCCTTTTTTTTCTGAGTCATAACTTTCCAAAGTATTGATGGAAATCGGCCATTTGCTGAGAAAAAAAGAAAGCAGGACGAGACGGGGGTCGGCGGCTCCATCATAAACCTCTCTAAGGCAAGTCTCGCAGGGACGTAAATTTCCGTTTTATGTTCAGACGCAGGAGACCCCGCACAGTCACTGTATCCACCGCGTTTCCGCCATACTACATGAAGTGCGCCACGCTACCCTGTGAACTGCAGGGCTCCCTGATCCTAATGAGGACCATCAGTCAGGTCCTACCTGTCTCCTAATCCTAATGGACCATCAGGTCCTACCTGTCTCCCTGATCCTAATGAGGACCATCAGGTCCCACCTGTCTCCCTGATCCTAATGAGGACCATCAGGTCCCACCTGTCTCCTTGATCCTAATGAGGACCATCAGGTCCCACCTGTCTCCTTGATCCTAATGAGGACCATCAGGTCCCACCTGTCTCCTTGATCCTAATGAGGACCATCAGGTCCCACCTGTCTCCCTGATTTCATAGAAATGACGCTTCCATTATTTTCTTTATTCTGAAATAACAGTAATGTGAACGAAGCCCAAGCACAGCCGCGCCGTACCGCACGCTCCAGAGGATGCATCTGCTGCCTAGAACTACAAGTCTCAGCCAGAAGGTGTCCGGTACCACAGGAGCTGGGAGACCATGCTGACAACACTTCTCCCACCCGGGGGCAGCGCTCCGCTGACACTTACCTCCTCTCCCGTCCGCGACCGGAACTGATCTGGCACAGGCCGGAAAAAATACAAGGAAAACAGCTCCCGAAGGGCTGCTGCCATAGCAACTAGAGCCACGACGGCAAACGTGATGACGCCACCCAGAACTGCATTCTGGGAACGGTAGTTCTGACAGTGATTTCGGTGTAATTAGAATATTATTTGCATTGTGGTTGAGGAAGCCCCGCCCTGAGTTAGTTGCCGTCAATCATAATGTGCAGCAATGTGATTGGCTGAAGTCAACCGCAGTTCAGACGTGGCGCTCAGGGCTTTCAGCCAATCAGCGTGGGCCATAGTTTAGTTCCAGACGCGCTCTGATTGGCTGGAGGAGCGCAGTGTGCAGTGGCGCCGGTTCAGGGGACTTTTCTGTCAGACACTGTCTGAGCTCTGTGGGCGCGGGCTGTGAGTGACGGATACCGTGAGGCGGCCTGCGCGTTTTATTTTGTAAGGCCTTTTTCACACAGGGTTTATCTCTTTATCAGTAAACTACATTTGAGACTTCTTTTTATTTATTTTTTCTTTGTTTCCAGGTGTTTTTGAAGTTTTTATAAAACAGCCTCATCAAGTGTCGCCTCCTGGCTATGGTACGTCTTAGGGCTTGTTCACACGTCAGTTATTTCCATCAGTTATTGTGAGCCAAAACCAGGTGCGGGTCAAAAACACAGAACAAGTGCAGATCTTTTCCTTACACCTGATCTCTGTGGAGGCCTCACACCTGGTTTTGGCTTACAATAACTGATTGGAAATAACTGATCAAATAACTGATGTATGAACAAGGTCTTAGGGGAAAAGTCAATGGGAAATATGCGCCATTTTTTAGGCTGATTTGTATAAACATGATGTCTTGCTGTGTTTGGTGATATCTAACGCTTCTCATCCTGGCGATTCCGAGATGTTTTCTCGTGCACGCTTCGCACTTCATGTTATCATGTTACATTTATTAAAAAAAAATCTCAGGTGTACAGAAAAACTGGTGAAAATTAGCAATTTTCAAATTCTGAATTTCTGTGCCTTTTAAAACGGATAGTGATACTTAATAAAATAGTGAATAATTAAAGGGTTGGTCCTAAGACTAATGTAAACTATGAAAATCCGACATACAGGATCTGACAACGCCAGACCCAGTCCCATTGCTCTGCTAGATTTATATCAACCTGACAAATCGGGGGGTGTCTTCTCTGCTGCAGCTAAGGGGGCGTGTCCATGCTCTTCCTATCAGCTCAGAAGGTAGGTGAAGGATGAAACTGAGCATGTGCGACCTTCTCAGTAAGCAGGACAAAGAAATAAGAAAAGAACACAAGCAGCAGGTGGCGCTGTACAGATACATTTTATCATATAACTCAGTCTCTAACCTTTTAATTACAAGCAACGACGAAAGCATTCAGATCCAGGACCTGGTGTGGAAACTGCAGAATATATTCTCCTAGGACAACCCCTTTAATATTTGCCGTACGTCTACTTTATGTCACCATCATTTTCTCAATGTCATTTTATTTTTTAAGACGTTAGAAGGCTTAAAATTTTAGAAGGAATTTTGAATATTTTCAAGACAATTCCTAAAACCCACTTTTTTAAGGACCAGTTCAGTTCTGAAGTCACTTTGCGGAGCTTATGCAGTAGAAACCCCCCATAAATGACCCCCATTTAGGAAACTACGCCCCTGAAGTTATTCAGATCTGATTTTACAATCTTTGTTAACCCTTTAGGTGTTCCACAAGAAGTAAAGGAAAACAGAGGCGAATTTTAAAATTTCACTTTTTTTGCAGATTTTCCCTTCCATTTTTCCTGTAAGACAGCAAGGGTTAGCAACAAAAACCTCAATATTTATTACCCCGATTCTGCAGTTTACAGAAAGACCCCGTTCATGATCGTACACTTCTGTACGGGCACACCGCAGGGCTCAGAAGGGAAGGAGCATCATATGGATTTTGGAGAGCAGAATTCACTGGAAATGATTTTAAGTTGCCATGTTGCATATGAACCCCTCTACAATATATTGTGGATTGTAATGCACTGACTGTCAGTGTAATACACTGACTGATGTTGGATCTCTGTAGGAGGCAAGCCCCGATGCCTGTGTAAGACATTGGGCTGCCGTTCCCATCACCGCAGCGCAGGGATCCAATGGGGTTGGGGAGGGTGCCTGTACAGTAAAAAAGGGCAGGAGACCAGCAGCGGGGGGGGGGGGGTCTGTTCCCAGAGATGTGCAGTGAGGAACTTCGCACCTTCCTGGCCTGAATGGAGCCCGACAACTTTTCAGAGGGAAGCCTGCTGAGAATTTATAACCCCTCAGCAAATTCAAAGGGATTTTTGCAGCTGGGCCGGCAGCGCCCCCATAATGATTTATGAAATTACACCGCGACCGAGCCAAGGACAGTTCTACAACCCCGAAGACGAGAGGGACGTGGCACTGGAACCTCTATGTGTCTAGGATCCACGGTTGGGGAGATACGTGTAACTCCTAGAAGAAAACCAGTAGCTTAGCTGCATTTGGTCTCATAAACAGGACTGCGGAGTCGGAGTCCATTTTGGTGGAGTCGGAGTAAGTATAAAATGGACCGACTCCAGAAATATATAATACATTGGTCCATTTACTTCAATGCTGTATGTGCTGAATATATGTTCATAAGAATTTGGGAACATGATGAAATGTCCTATAAAGACGCTCAGAAGTGAAGCTCCTCCGCTACAGATCAGAGGAAAAAGGCACTGGGAAGGAATGGCTGCACTCATCTCAGACTGCTGGAGAACACAGGATTAAAGGGGTTTTCTCACTAGTTACAAAGATTAGCTTTCATCATAAAGGGACAGGTAAAAGAAGACGTTTTCTAAATCCATTGGTCAGTCATGAGCTATAGACAGTTCAGCAGGTCTCTCACTGCACACAGGTTTCTATGGTAACCTGCAGACCAGAAAGACTTATCTGATTGGCTGAGAGCAGTGAAGAATGATGGGACTGAGCTCTGAGTGATTACCTGCAGTAAGCAAAAGATCCAAGTGTTGTGAGGACTGAGAAGCTTTACTGTAATTGTGTTAGAGATCACAATCTCCTGCTCTAATATCTGCTGGAGACCCCCCCCCACAGCCTGAGGAGACCGAGTGAGTGCAAACTGCCTGTCAGTCAGCGAATCAATGTGCTGAGAAAACCCCTTTAAGACAAGTACTTCTTAGTATATCTAAACTTTCAATAAACTGCACATAAATCACTTGTCCGGTTCTCTCTGATGCTTTATGTCTTAGTTTGCTTTTCCTCTGATGTAAAACACCTCAGGCCTTATGTATGAGACCTGTCCCATAGAAACCAATCAGAGCTCCCCTTACATCTCATATAGTGCTCTGGAGAGATGAAAGGAGAGCTCTGATTGGTTGCTATAAAGTTTTAGACAGTTCTCCCCGACTCCCTCATACATGCTCTTACCGACTCCACAGCCCTGCTCATAACGTGCCTTGGCATGAGGTGGACCCACTGGCGCTGGTTCATGATCGACCAGTGGGATGTTATGAGCCATATCAGGTCTTGGCCCAGCTGAAGAGAGGGGGGAGTGTGACACGGGCGGGGACGACAGGGGTATAATAATGCTGACCTCAGCAGAGACCAGCATCTTGTTCTAAGGAAAGGTCACCGCCTGTACGTGTTAACAGGCCCAGGACCCGCTGACATCACCGCCTGTACGGTGTTAGAACAGGCCCAGGAACCCGCCGACATCACCGCCTGTACGGTGTTAGAACAGGCCCAGGAACCCGCCGACATCACCGCCTGTACGGTGTTAGAACAGGCCCAGGAACCCGCCGACATCACCGCCTGCCGACATACGGTGTTAGAACAGGGCCAGGAACCGCCGACATCACCGCCTGTACGGGTTAGAACAGGCCAGGAACCGCCACATCACCGCCTGTACGGTGTTAGAACAGGCCAGGAACCCGCCGACATCACCGCCTGTACGGTGTTAGAACAGGCCAGGAACCCGCCGACCTCACCGCCCGTACGTGTTAGAACAGGCCCAGGAACCCGCTGACATCACCGCCCGTACGGTGTTAGAACAGGGCCAGGAACCCGCCGACATCACCGCCTGTACGGTGTTAGAAACAGGCCCAGGAACCCGCCGACATCACCGCCTGTACGGTGTTAGAGGCCCAAACCCCTGACATACCGCCTGTACGGTTAGAACAGGGCCCAGGAACCCGCCGACATCACCGCCTGTACGGTGTTTAGAACCGGCCAGGAACCCGCCGACATCACCGCCTGTGACAGGGCCAGGAACCCGCCGACTACCGCCCGTACGGTGTTAGAACAGCCAGGAACCCGCCACATCACCTCCTGACGGTTTAGAACAGGGCCAGGAACCGCCGACTCACCCCGTACCGGTGTTAAACAGCCCAGAACCCGCCGACATCACCGCCCCGTACGGTGTTAGACACCCAGGAACCCCTAGACCAACCGCTGTACGAGAAACCGCGAAGACATACACCCCCGTACGGGTGTTAGAACACAGGCCCAGGCTGACATCACCGCCTGTACGGTGTTAGAACAGGGCCAGGAACCCGTTGAGAACAGGCCCAGGAAACCCCGCCTCACCGCCCGTACGGTGTTAGACCAGGAACCCGCCGAGGAAACCCAGGAACCCGCCCGACCACATCACCGCCTGTACGGTGTTAGAACAGGCCAGGAACCACATCACCGACGGTGTTAGAACAGGCCCAGGAACCGCATCACCGCCTGAGCAGAGACACGCCCCCACACAACCAAGAAGCAGAAAAGACACTCCCCCTGAGCTGTCAGCTTGATATAATCTAGCAGAGCAAGAATGTGGAGATCTCTGGATCCATGTGAGTACAGGCTGGTTATAGCTTTATTAGACAGAGGTTGACATGTTTTTATGATGTCTGATTTTTCATTTTTTTACATTATTTGGGGAGAACCCCTTTAAGGTGATTAATATAAAATGAACACAGCATCTGAGGGGCTCAGTGGGCAGGTGGCACGATCGCCGTTCCCATCATTGTGCCCACTACAACAAAATAATGTGCTTCGTGATAAACTAATTTAAATCACAAATCAAATTTCTTTGTGAAATTTTGCGAAGCGGCAGAATCACATTTTTCATAACTTCACTCATCTCTGTATCACAAGAATGCCATTATTGTGGTGATTAAAGCTCTTAGATGATGTGATGAAGTGAGATCCCAGAGGCGCGCTTCCGCCCTTCTTACCGGCATCCTCTGCGGCCAATGAGGTAATTGAATTCAATATCCAGAATTGAAGCTGCCAATTCTATTTTGGACAGCAGGTGGCAGGCCAACATAGCCAGCAATTCTGCTCTTCATCATGGATCTATAAAAACATGGTCTAACTTCCAAACCTGAGCTACAAAACAATAAAAAAGTTAAAAAATATAAAAATAAATTTAAAAATTGCTCCCACTTTTCACATAGAATTAAAAAAAAAAAAAAAATTATATATTATATATCAAAAAATATAAACATCATGGGTATTACCGTGACCGGAAACACCGTACTATTAAAATATAAAATCTTTTCCCAATACGGTCTGTGGCGCTACGGTTTGCAAATTTTTTGATCGCTTCTTTCCCAACAAAATGTAATAAAATGTGATAAAAAAGTC
>ONZH01028559.1:0-47802 GCA_900303285.1 Rhinella marina
AATCTCCTTTCTGCAGACCAAACAGTAAGAATGTCTTTTCAGTGCCCCCCTAACGATAATGATGCACCTTTAATGCCAGTCAGACAATATGATATCCCTTTAGTACTCCACAGGGTATGATACTCCTAAATGAACCCTCACAGCAGGGTGATCTCTTGGTGCCCCCACACATAATGATGCTCATTAGTGCCCCTAACACATTGCGATTCCTCCTTAGTTCCTCCCCACAGAGTATGAATACCCTAAGTGCCCCCTCATAGTAGTAATGCCATATATGTGCCCCTTCACAGTTGTAATGCCCTCTTTGTGCCCCATTCACAATAATAATCCTCATGTGCCCCTTCATAGTAATAATCCCTATTGTGCCTCCTTCACAGTAATAATCCCCATTGTGCCTCCTTTAGAGTAATAATGCCCCTTAATATTATTAATGCCCATTGTGCCCCTTCACAGTAATAATGCTCTCTGTGCCCCCTCCATAGTAGAAATTCCCATTGTGCCCCTTAATAGTAGTAATGCCCTCTGTGCTAGTAATGCCCATTGTGCTCCAACACCCTAATAATGCCCTCTGTGCACTGTGCCCCCTCCAGAGTAATAATGACCTCTGTGCCCCCTTCAGAGTAATAATGCCCTATGTGCATTGTGGCCCTCCAGAGTAGAAATTTCCATTGTGCCCCCTTCACATTAATAATGCCCATTGCACTCCCTCCAGAGTAGAAATGCCCAATGTGCCCCCTCCAAAGTAGAAATGCCCATTGTGCCCCCTTAACATCTGCATTGCCTATTGTGCCCCTTCACATTTGCAATGCCCACTGTGCCCCCTTCACATTTGCAATACCCATTTGTGCCCCCTTCATAGTAATGAAGCCCTCTGTGCCCCCTCCACAGGAATGAAGCCCTCTGTGCCCCTTCCATACTAATGAAGCCCTCTGTGTCCCCTTCATAGTTATGAAGCCCTCTGTGCCCCCTCCACAGTAATGAAGCCCTCTGTGCCCCCTCCATAGCAATGAAGCCCTCTGTGCCCCCTCCACAGTAATGAAGCCCTCTGTGCCCCCTCCACAGTAATGAAGCCCTCTGTACCCCCTCCACAGTAATGAAGCCCTCCGTGCCCCCTCCATAGTAATGAAGCCCTCTGTGCCCCCTCCACAGTAATGAAGCCCTCTGTGCCCCCTCCATAGTAATGAAGCCCTCTGTGCCCCCTCCATAGTAATGAAGCCTTCTGTGCCATCTCCATAGTAATGAAGCCCTCTGTGTCCCCTCCATATTAATGAAGCCCTCTGTGCCCCCTCTGTATAAAAAAAAAAACAAAAAACACACAGCACCTACTCACCTTGTCCTGTTCCTGAAGCTCACAGTCCTGTCTTCACTGCAAGTACAGATTGCTCTGCAGCACTGTGTGGGCAGAGCTTATGCAAATTTCCAGGCTGTAGGCTCCGCCCACACCAGCGGCAGCGCAATCTGTGCAGGCTGAATGGTGGAGCAGGAGAAGTCTTCCTGATTCAGCATTCAGAGGCTGCCTCCTGAAGGAGGAGAGGAGCACAGGGACAGGAGTGACAGGACCCAGCTCCCGGCGCTCCAGCAATGAGCGCTTCCATCTGTGTTGATGGAAGCGCTCATTGCTTCTGGACTCCGGCACCCCCTGACAGCTGACACCAGGCTGCATGCAGGGGTCCGGACCGTGGTCAGCCACTTGAGTACCCCTGCCCTATAACATTTATTTTTTTCTTCCAACATAGATTGTCCAACAGGCTTGTCTTTTGCAGGACATACTATACTTTTTATCAGTACCATTATCAGTACATAAGATTTTTTGATGACTTGATATTATGTCTTTTGGGGACAAAAAAGCCGTTTTGGCGTAATGTTTATTCATTTATTTATTTTGTTAAGGCGTTCACTTGATGGGTTAGATCATGTGATCATATGAGTCAGTCATTACGGATGCAGCGATACAAAATATGTCTATTTTTTAAGTTTTACACAATAAGAGAATTTTTGGAAGAAAACAATCATGTTTTTGTGCTTCTTAGAGCCATTTTTTTAATGTTTATGACTATAGTCTTGAGTGAGGGCTTGTTTTTGGTGGGATGAGGTGATGTTTTCATTGGTAACATTTTAGGGTACATAAGACTGTTTGGTCGTTTGATATTATGCTTTTGAGAGGCAAGGTGACAAAAAATATGCTGTTTTGGCATAATTTTTATTTATTTTTTACGGCGATCACCTGATGGGGTAGATCATGTGATATTTTTATAGAGCTGGTCGTTACTGATGCGGTGATACCAAATATGTCTATTTTTTTTAAGTTTTACACAATAAGAGCATTTATGTGGGAAAAAAATCATGTTTTTGTGTTGCCAGTTTCTTAGAGCCATATTTTTCTTTAATTTTTATGGCTATGGTCTTGTCGTGAATGAGCACTCATTTTTTTGTGGGATGGGGTGTTTTCATTGGTACTATTTTGAGGTACATTTTTTGATTGCTTGATGTTTTTTGGAAGTTGAGGTGACTAAAAAATTGCTGTTTTGGCATATTTTTAATTTTTTACATGGTTCATCTGATGGGATACATAATTTGAAATGTTTATAGAGCCGGTTGTTATGGACGCAGCGATACCAAATATGTCTATTTTTTTCTATTTTTAACTATTTTTAAATGACTTAATTGGGGAAAAGGGTGCTTTTTTACATGTAAAAGTTTTATTTTTATAAAATGATTTTTTATTTTACACAGCAGACCACTTTATTTTTATAAAATGATTTTTTATTTTACACAGCAGACCACTTCCTTAACTCCTTCAACGCTGTGTATTCAGCAATCTAGAAGGCAGGGACACCGAGCAACGGTCCCTGTCTTCTCTATGGGGAAGTGTGCAGCTAGAATCTCTGACTGGATATTCTAAAACGTCCCTTCAGAGATTAATGCCGACTGGTATGTTGGCCCATTCCTCCATGCAGATCTCCTCTAGAGCAGTGATGTTTTGGGGCTGTCACTGGGCAACACGGACTTTCAACTCCCTCCAAAGGTTTTCTATGGGGATGAGATCTGAAGACTGGCTAGGCCACTCCAGGACCTTGAAATGCTTCTTACGAAGCCACTCCTTTGTTGCCCTGGTGGTGTGCTTGGGATCATTGTCATGCTGAAAGACCCAGCCACGTTTCATCTTCAATGCCCTTGCTGATGGAAGGAGGTTTGCACTCAAAATCTCACGATACATGGCACCATTCATTCTTTCATATACACGGATCAGTGTTCCTGGTCCCTGTGCAGAGAAACAGACCCAAAGCATGATATTGCCACCCCCATGCTTCACAGTAGGTATGGTGTTCTTTGGATGCAACTCAGCATTCACTCTCCTCCAAACACGACGAGTTGTGTTTCTACCAAACAGTTCTACTTTGATTTCATCTGACCATATGAAATTCTCCCAATACTCTTCTGGAACATCCAAATGCTCTCTAGCAAACTTCAGATGGGCCTGGATATGTACTGGCTTAGCAGGTGGACACGTCTGGCACTGCAGGATCTGAGTCCCTGGCGGCATACTGTGTTACTGACGGTAGCCTTTGTTACGTTGGTCCCAGCTTTCTGCAGGTCATTTACTAGGTTCCCCCGTTGGTTCTGGGATTTTTGCTCACAGTTCTTATGTTCATTTTGAACCCACGGGGTGAGATCTTGCGTGGAGTCCCTGATCGAGGGAGATTGTCAGTGGTCTTGTATGTCTTCCATTTTCTAAGTATTGCTCGCACAGTTTATTCACACCAAGCTGCTTGCCTGTTGCAGATTCAGTCTTCCCAGCCTGGTGCAAGTCTACAATTTTGTTTCAGGTTTACTTCGACGAGTTTGGAGTGTGACTGTTTGAGGTTGTGGAAAGGTGTCTTTTATACTGATAACAAGTTCAAACAGGTAGGTGCCATTACTACAGGTAATGAGTGGAGGACAGAGGAGTCTCTTAAAGAAGAAGTTACAGGTCTGTGAGAGCCAGAAATCTTGCTTGTTTGTAGGTGACCAAATACTTATTTTCCACCATAATTTGCAAATAAATTCTTTAAAAATCAGGCAATGTGATTTTCTGGATTTGTTTTCTCATTTTGTTTCTCATAGTTGAGGTTTACTTATGATGTCAATTACAGGCCTCTCTCATCTTTTTAAGTGGGAGAACTTGCACAATTGGTGGCTGACTAAATACTTTTTTTCCCCACTGTATATCCTGTTCATTCCATGACTAGCAAACAGGAAAAGAGAAACTCTATACTTCTCTTCATAGTTCTACAATAATACTGTTTGGTTTTCTTAATTTCATTTTCTTTTTAGTATATCTACTACCAGTGCCACGAGCGTCACTAGAGAGACAACGGGAGATTAGGGAGTTAAATAAGTGGCTCAGAGGCTGGTGCAGGAAGGAAGGGTTTGGGTTCATGGAGAACTGGGCCGACTTCTCTGTCGGCTACAGACTCTACAGTAGGGACGGGCTGCACCTTAATGGGGAGGGTGCAACTGCCCTGGGGGAAAAAATGGTTAGACGGCTGGAGGAGCTTTTAAACTAGGATCTGGGGGGAGGGTGGGGGGTAATACTAATAAGGGGGTAGATAGTGTAGATAGAGAGTGGGTCACAGTCGGGGAGAGTGGGGGGTTAGTGGGGGTTGGGATTAGTGAGGAATGTAGGGAGAATATTGCGGAAAACATCAACCAAAGTAACCCAAAAACCCCGGATATTCACTTCACAGGTAATAGTAATTTAAAAAGGGGGGTAAAAAATATACATAGACCTCTAAAGTGTATGTACACTAATGCCAGAAGCCTGACTAATAAAATTGGTGAACTGGAATTAGTGATGTGTGAGGAGGACTATGACATAGTGGGAATAACTGAGACATGGCTGGATGATACCTATGACTGGGCAGTTAACGTACATGGTTACAGTCTTTTTAGAAAGGATCGCCAAAACCGGAGAGGGGGAGGGGTCTGCCTTTATGTAAAGTCCTGTCTAAAGCCCACACTGCGGGAAGATATAAGTGAGGGACATGAAGATGTGGAGTCACTGTGGGTAGAAATAAATGGAGCCAAAAACAATAATAAAATACTAATCGGAGTTTATTATAAACCCCCTAATATACCAGAGCCCATAGAAAATCTACTTCTAAACGAAATAGACGAGGTGGCAAATCATAATGAGGTCATTATTATGGGGATTTCAACTACCCAGATATAGACTGGAAAACTGAAACCTGTACATCTCATAAAGGAAACAGGTTCTTGGAAATAACCAAAGACAATTACCTTTCCCAACTGGTTCAGGACCCGACTAGAGGGACGGCCATACTGGACTTAGTATTAACCAATAGACCTGACAGAACAACAGATGTGCAGGTCGGGGGACTCCTAGGAAATAGTGACCATAATATAATAACCTTCCAATTGTCATTCAAAAGAGCGTTTCTTCAGGGAGGAACAAAAATACCTAACTTCAAAAAAGCTAAATTTAGCCAACTAAGAGAGGCCATAGGCCTAACTAACTGGGACAAAGTCCTCAAAATAAAAATACAGCCACAAAATGGGATATTTTTAAAAGCATCCTAATATCTAATTGTGAGAGGTACATACCTTATGGGAATAAAAGGTTAAGGAACAAGAAAAAACCAATGTGGATAAACAGAACTGTAAAGAAAGCAATAAATGATAAACAGAAAGCATTTAAATCACTAAAACAGGAGGGGAGCGAGGAAGCATTGAAAAACTACAAGGAAAAAAATAGAATATGTAAAAGACAAATAAAAACAGCCAAACTAGAGACCGAGAGATTAATCGCCAAAGAAAGTAAAACTAACCCTAAAATGTTCTTTAATTATATAAATGGTAAAAGTATAAACCTGAAGGTGTTGGCCCCTTACAGAGTAATGAGGGGGGAGTTGCAGAGAGCGATGAGGAGAAAGCGAAGCTACTAAATATCTTTTTCTCCACTGTATTCACTGAGGAAAATGAACTGTCAGATGAAATGCAGAATATAAAAGTAAATTCCCCATTAAAAGTGCCCTGTCTGACCCAGGAAGAAGTAGAGCTACGTCTTAAAAAGATTAAAATAGACAAATCGCCAGGACCGGATGGCATACACCCGCGTATCCTAAGAGAATTAAGTAATGTCATCGCTAGACCCTTATTTCTGATATTTAAGGACTCTATACTGACAGGGAGTGTTCCACAGGATTGGCGCATAGCAAATGTGGTGCCAATATTCAAAAAGGGTCCAAAAACAGAGCCTGGGAACTATAGGCCGGTAAGTTTAACATCTGTCGTGGGTAAACTGTTTGAGGGTTTTCTAAGAGATGCTATCTTGGAGTACCTCAATGAAAATAAGCAAATTACTCCATATCAGCATGGCTTCATGAGGGATCGGTCATGTCAAACCAATTTAATCAGTTTCTATGAGGAGGTAAGTTCTAGACTGGACCGCAGCGAATCAATGGATGTCGTATATCTGGACTTCTCCAAAGCATTTGACACTGTACCACATAAAAGGTTAGTATATAAGATGAGAATGCTTGGCCTGGGAGAAAATGTCTGTATCTGGGTAAGTAACTGGCTCAGTGATAGAAAACAGAGGGTGCTTATTAATGGCACATACTCAGATTGGGTCACTGTAACTAGTGGGGTACCACAGGGGTCAGTATTGGGCCCTATTCTCTTCAATATATTTATTAATGATCTTGTAGAAGGCTTGCACAGTAAAATATCAATTTTTGCAGATGACACTAAACTGTGTAAAGCAATTAACACAGAAGAGGACAGTACACTGCTACAGATGGATCTGGATAGACTGGAGGCTTGGGCAGAGAAGTGGCAGATGAGGTTTAACACTGACAAATGTAAAGTTATGCATATGGGAAGGAATAATGCAAGTCACCAGTACATACTAAATGGTAAAATATTGGGTAACTCTGACATAGAAAAGGACCTAGGAATTTTAGTGAACAGAAATCTAAGCTGCAGAAACCAATGTCAGACAGCTGCTGCCAAGGCCAATAAGATAATGGGCTGCATCAAAAGAGGCATAGATGCCCGTGATGAGAACATAGTCCTGCCACTTTACAAATCACTAGTCAGACCACACATGGAGTACTGTGTACAGTTCTGGGCTCCTGTGAACAAGGCAGACATAGCAGAGCTGGAGAGGGTTCAGAGGAGGGCAACTAAAGTAATAACTGGAATGGGTGGACTACAGTACCCAGAAAGATTATCAAATTTAGGCTTATTCACTTTAGAAAAAAGACGACTGAGGGGAGATCTAATAACTATGTATAAATATATCAGAGGTCAGTACAGAGATCTCTCCCACGATCTATTTATCCCCAGGACTGTGACTGTGACGAGGGGCCATCCTCTGCGTCTGGAGGAAAGAAGGTTTGTACACAAACATAGAAGAGGATTCTTTACGGTAAGAGCAGTGAGACTATGGAACTCTCTGCCTGAGGAGGTGGTGATGGTAAGTTCACTAAAAGAGTTCAAGAGGGGCCTGGATGTATTTTTGGAGGGTAATAATATTACAGGTTATAGTTACTAGAGAGGGGTCGTTGATCCAGGGAGTTATTCTGATTGCCTGATTGGAGTCGGGAAGGAATTTTTTTCCCTAGTGGGGAAAACTGGCTTCTAGCTCACAGGGTTTTTTTGCCTTCCTCTGGATCAACTTGTAGGAAAACAGGCCGAACTGGATGGACAGATGTCTTTTTTCGGCCTTATAAACTATGTTACTATGTTACTATGTTATATCCCCTACAGAAGGAAGCTGCTCTACCCCTTTTCATGTCCAGACACTGAGTGCAAAAATTATTTACTGCTTACAATACAGAAGAAAATGTCCAATACCTTTGAAATCTCTTCTTTATCTTCCACAATTACCTTAATTACTTTTTAATGTTCAACATAGAGATCGATTGTAAACAAATCAATTCTAAACAAATTTCACAAAAATTTGTCCACCAAACGAATCCAATGATTTTTGATGGACAAGTCACATAAAATTAGGTAGATTTTATGGAATGTGAACAGAGACAGCTTTGGGGGAGTGAGGGACTAGTCACCCAGTTATGTGTTTAATACAGATGCTGGCTGTTAGCTAGTTCTGCATTACAAAACCCCCTGCTAAAAATTTTGTGTATATGAACAGACAGCTTTTAAAGCCACAACTTTCTATAGTTCATAGGCTTATTGGCAGCACCCCAATAGTATTATTCTGCAAATGAGCCAACTACATTTCAGTGCATTATACTCGTGTTATCAAACATGTTGCATATTATGGGTAGTTGTAGCAAAAGCATTTTACGGCAATCAATAATATCATTATTATGCCCGAGTTATTAAACGCGTTGAAAACATTGCATTGCTATACCCATGTTAGTGAATCTATTACTGCATCAAACTGTGTAGTTTAAATACATTTCACTGCAAATATTGCATCGTTTTACCAGTTAGTGAACCCACAGTTCAAAAACATTTTACCGCAAAAATTGCATTATTATTATTCCATCATCTGGACATGCAGCTGCTATTTTAGGAAAATCTGATTTGTTACCACAAAGCATGAGAAAATTTGGTTTTGTGTTGAACAGAAGTTTTCCTAAACTTCAGACTTAATTCCACTTCGAATGCTTTGCTTCGCTCAACACTACTCCCTTTACATATATCTTATTGATACCCACAACATCTGGTAGCTCCAGCTTTTTTCAAACTAAAGAGTGTTTGCCCCTCAATTTGGGCAGACTATGTTCAGATTACTTATATGGTATCATCAATATACAAGTGCATCTCAATAAATTAGAATATCATCAAAAAGTAGTTTTTTTTTCAGTAATTCAATTCAAAAAGTAAAACACATATATTATATAGAGTCATTACAAACAGAGTGAACTTTTTCAAGTGTTTATTTATGTTAATGTTGATGATTATGGCTTACATCCAAGGAAAACCCAAAAGTTATTATCTCAGAGAAATGTTGGCCAAATGAAAGTATGTACAGTAAATGCACTCAATACTTGGTTGGGGCTCCTTTTGCATGAATGACTGTATCAATGCGGTGTGGCATGGAGGCGATCAGTCTGTGGCACTGCAGCTGTGTTATGGAAGCCCAGGTTGCTTTGATAGCAGCCTTCAGCTCGTCTGCATTGTTGGGTCTGGTGTCTCTCATCTTCCTCTTGACAATACCCCATAGATTCTCTATGGGGCTAAGGTCAGGTGAGTTTGCTGGCCAATCAAGCACAGTGATACTGTGGTTATTACACCAGGTATTAGTACTTTTGGCAGTGTGGACAGGTGCCAAGTCCTGCTGGAAAATAAAAATTCCATCTCCAAAAAGCTTGTCGGCAGAGGGAAGCATGAAGTGCTCTAAACTTTCCTGGTAGACGGCTGCACTGACTTTGGTCTTGATAAAACACAGTGGACCTACACCAGCAGATGACATGGCTCCCCAAACCATCGCTGATTGTGGAAACTTCACATTAGACCTCAAGCAGCTTGGATTGAGTTCTTTTTCTCCTTGGCCCAGATAAGACACTTCTGGCGTTGTCTATTGGTCATGAGTGGCTTGACACATGGAATGCAACACTTCTAGCCCATGTGCTGGATACGTCTGTGTGTGGTGGCTCTTGAAGCACTGACTCCAGCAGCAGTCCACTCCTTGTGAATCTCCCCCAAATTTAAGAAAGGCCTTTTCTTAACAATCCTATCAAGGCTGCGGTTCTCCCTGTTGCTTGTGCACCTTTTTCTACCAACCTTTTTCCTTCCACTCAACTTTTCATTATTATGCTTTGATACAGCACTCTGTGAACAGCCAGCTTCTTTAGCAATGATTTTTTGTGGCTTACCCTCCTTGTGGAGTGTGTCAATGACAGCCTTATGACCTTTGTCAAGTCAGCAGTCTTCCCCATGATTGTGTTGCCTACTGAACCAGACTAAGGGACCTTTTTAAAGGCTTAGGAAGCCTTTGCAGGTGTTTTTGGTTAATTATTCTTTCTGAGATAATGAATTTTGGGTTTTCCTTGGCTGTAAGCCATAATCATCAACATTAACATAAATAAACACTTGAAAAAGTTCACTCTGTTTGTAATGACTCTATATAATATATGTGTTTCACTTTTTGAACTGAATTACTGAAAAAAAAAACTTTTTGATGATATTCTAATTTATTGAGATGCACTTGTATATTTATCATATGTGTATACTTTTACTATGTCACCTGACGAATTATGGTGGCTGTATAAGGGAAAAGCATTTGGACCTTTGTATTGTATATATTTGGTTAGGATGATATATAGTTTCCCTTTTGCCTCTTTTAGCTTCCTCTGATGTATTGAGATTATCAAGAAGAGTAGCAGTGTCTGACAACAGAAAAACCAGTGAAGCCTTTGAGAACTATACCTTGGTGCAGAATTACTTATTTTAGAGTCGCACTCTATATTGTTGTTATTTGGTTTGATACGGCAATGGTGGTTCACTTGTCAGAGGCCATCTAGGGGACTGACTAGGAGCACTCAGCTATCTCCGGTGCTCCCATAAAAATTAATGGCACATGGCGCGCATTTCCAATCAGCCGCTCTGTCCATTTCAGGGTGGCTACACAGGGTACGGGGCCCCCATTCTAGTGATCGGTGGTGGTCCTAGCAGTAGAACCTGATGAAATGAAATTTCCGCAATTAAAATTAATAAATTATACTGAATCTTTTCCCACAAAACCATTGGATGAACCAAGTTCATCCTCTTCTATAGCACGCTGCTGGCAGAATGAATAGCACTTTTGCTAACTTTGTCATTGGCGCCAATGTGGGTCTACACTAGTTATCCTGCTAATTTTATAGCATGTCTATGGTGAAGTTTCTGACTCTGGCTTTGTCTCTAACTGCTCTGGTTATTTTATATTAACCTTCCTGTAAACTATCAGCCCGATCTATGATATTTTAAACTACAATAATAGAAAATACGCAGTCAGATTTACTAATACCGTCTAAAAGTGAGACAAAGTAAACTTAGGCCAGGTTCACATAGCTGTTTAAATTGTATTCTATTCTATCATAGGAACAGTATACCGGAAATGCTGGATTCGGAATCAATAACTCCAATTTACTATAAGGGATCTGCTGGTTTTCTGGCATGAGTACTGGCATTCTGCCAGACAAAATACTATTGCATTTAAACAGTGATGTGAACCTAGCCTTAGATTAGACAGTGGCTCATGCTTGATGATAAAATTTACACCACCTATTTGTTGGCTTAGTTTAATCCAAAAGTTTTCGGTGCATTTTTGGTGCACAATAGTTCATTTAGATATGCCCCTTTCTTGCAAAGCCATGTCCCTTTTAAGCTAAACCATGCCACGCTTCATTAATAAATGTAGTGCAAGACATGTACACCTATTTTATTACACAAATCTCGCCAAAATTCTGGCATATTTTCAAAAGTAAATCTGCCCCATTGTTTGATAATCTTGGTTAGGGCTCATGCACACGAGCGTGTGCAGTCAGTGCCCGCGCTGTGGACTGTAATTTGCGGTCCACAACGCACGGGCACTGACATTTTGGCCGCCACATGCGGATCGCGGACCCATTCATTTGAATGGGGTCCGCGATCCACATCCGAGGGTCCGCACCGCAAAAAAGTAGTGCTTGCTTGCGTGCAGAGGCACAGCTAGAAACACAACGGAAGCACACTGTTTCCGTGGTGTTCCGATCCGTGCCTCCGCTCCACATCTCCCGGATTGCGGACCCATTGAAGTGAATGGGTCCGCGATCCGTGATGCAGGCTGCACACAGCCGACGCCTGTGTATTGCGGACCCGGCGTATGCGAGCCGCAATACGGGCATGGGCCGGCACCGGCCGTGTGCATGAGCCCTTACTTTGACAGATGTTCATATGCTTCCCAAATAATTGATTCCCTCACTACTAGCACCTGTCTCCTATTCTCCATCTTACAGGAGCAGAGATTCACCTGGCAAATTGAAGATCCGCAAAACACACAGACCGGCCACGTGTATTCTGCTTTTTGAGGAACGGAATGTGTGCCCTGTATAGAACAGGCCTATCCTTGTCTGTAAAACCATTGCCTGTTTTGCTGTCCCCAAATTGCGGGTCCGCAAAACACAGATACCAGCTGTGTGCATTCTGCATTTAGCGGAATGAAATGTGCAGCCCACAACAGAACAGTCCTATCCTTGTCCATAATGCGGACAAGAATAGGACATGTTATATTTTTTTTGTGGGTCCACATGAGGAAAAAAAAAAGGGCTCATGCACACGACTGTTGCCTGTTTTGTGGATCTGCAAAACGCAGATACCAGCCGTGTGCATTCCACATTTAGCAGAACAGAATGTCCGGCCCTCCATAATACAGTCCTATCCTTGTCCATAATGCAGACAAGAATAGGACATGTTCTATATTTTTGCGGTTGCAAAGGAACGGACAAACAGATGTCTGCACCCTTTGCGTCTCCACTGAAGTGAATGGGTCCGTATGTGACCTGCAAAAAATGTGGATTGCATGCAGACAAAAAATACGTTTGTGTACATGAGCCCTTATACTAAATATATTCCCACAAAACTATATCAATCTGCTCAGCTCCTCCTCTTCTATAACATATCTGCAGCTCAAACACCATGTTCAACGTGATAGGTTCCCTTTAAGCAAAAACAAGATGTGGACAAAACCTAATTTACTACAAAGTTACAGTATTTACACAGGTAAAAAAACAAATCTATACATAATAAGTACCCCTTCTAAACTCCATGTATCTCAAGCCACTTAATCTAGTTATACTATAAGGGCTTATTCACAAAGCAGTACGCAGGTAAATCACGGCAGCATGCACTACTTTGGTCCGTAGTACCAACAGAATGTGTCCATTCTATTCAATGGGTCTGTGAAAACAATGGGCAGCACATGGATGGCAACTGTGTGTGATCTGATTTTCACTGATCTACTGTATAGAAAATTAATAAAAAGTTTGTCATTTTTTTGAAGAAGCAAAATAATAGACCAACCGTGGTGAAAAAACACAGAGACATGTCGTGAACACATTTGAGCTTTTACATCTGCAAAATGGACAACTGTGTGAATAAGCCCTTAAGTCTACTTTTAACTCATTAACCATTTAAGGGCTCATGCATACGACCGGTGCCGGCCCATGTCCGTATTGCGGCCTGCATACGCAGTCACCCATTCACCTCAATGGGTCCGCAATCATGGAGATGCGGAGCGGAGGCATGGATCAGAACACCACGGAAGCACAAAAAAGTGTTTCTGGATGTGCCTCCGCACCACAAAAAAGTAGCGCATGCACTACTTTTTTGAGTTGCGGATCAAGTGAATGGGTCCGCGATCCAAATGCGGCGGCCCCACAGTCAGTGCCCGTGCATTGTGGACCGCAAGTTACGGTCCACAGCACGGGCACTGAATGCATAGTGTGCATGAGTCCTAACCCTGGTGTTCTGTTCGGATCTATTTGACCCAAAATAAAGTTTGTGAAGCTGAAGATTATTTATTATGATGATCTGCAAATCGTGATTAGGAGAATTTGTTTATGAGTAGGTGCTGTTATTATGAGTTTTTTTTATTTTACCTTTTTTTTTTTTGTATGAAACAATGATTGTTACATATGTACTGTTCGGATCAATATGACCCGATAATGTTTTATACAGATCTCCTGCCATATTTTCAGTCACAGGAGCGATTTATATTACCATTGTAGATTATTTATTGCATCTATAATAATAAAATAACAATATAATAATCTTTATTTATATAGCGCCAACATACTCTGCAGCGCTTTACAATTCAGGTTCATGTACAAACAGTCATAAATAACATAGCAACAGACAAGTCAATAATTAGAACAATAGGAATGAGGGCCCTGCTCGCAAGAGCTTAAAATCTATGAGGGAAAAGGGGTGACACAAAAAATAAAAGTGCTTGTTTTGTGCAATGGTTGAACCATCTTGGGAAAAAAGGGGAGTAGATATAATGCTGCATGAGCTGTCACCAGCCGATAAATGAAGTGCTTTTGGGTGCATGGGTGTGGTGGAGCGTTTGGTGGAACTCAGGAACTCATGATACATTGTCTATATATTGAGAGGAGAAAGATCAGGGGATGTGATATTATTATTATTTATTGAATCTACTATTATTTATCGATTGCTCCAGTTGCTCCAGGTCCGTGCAGGTTTATATATGCGCTGGATACATTTGCAAGTTACTGCAGATGGATGGGCTTTGAGTACAAGTCTGTGCAGGTCTGTTTCGCTGTAGTATATAATCAATGCTCTTTCTCTCAGATTATTCAATTCAGTTGCTTAGATTGCATATTGTAAGGCCTCTTGCACACCTCTGTATCTTATGGTCCGCAAAAAATACGTATGGCATCCGTGTGCATTCCGTATTTTGCGGAACGGAACAGCTGGCCCCTGATAGAACACTACTATCCTTGTCCGTAATGTGGACAATAATAGGGCATGTTCTATTTCTTTGCGGAACGAAAATACGGACATACCGAAACAAAATGCATATGAAGTACATTCCGTTTTCTTTGCAGACCCATTGAAATGAATGGTTCCGCATACGGTCCGCAAAAAAACGTAATGGACGTGGAAATAAAACACATTTGTGTGCATGAGGCCTAACGGAAATTAGTTTTTAATTTTCCTTAGGTTACCTGCTTAATCGTATTATTTTACAATGTGAGTTATTCCTGTGCAGAATGTAAGAATACTTGAATTTAGCAATAAGTGATCCCTTACAACCTTTTTCTTAATAAAATAAAGCAAACTTAAGTTTTGGTTTTCATTTGTTTTTGACCAACCATGTTCACATACAGTTAAAGGCTATGTACACCTTTGGGGGCTTTTGTTTTATTATTGCATTGTATTTATTTTGAGCTAAAAATCATTTTTTCAATTGGTCTTATATCATTCTCTTTGCTCACCTTTTGATCCAGTAAATAATAGTTCTTCAGTAGCATCTACGCAGAGGACAGGCTTTGTATGCCCTTCCGCTATAGCTACACATTGGAGTGGGGCTGTTCTGGAACCTTTTTGATTGCCTATAGGAGAAATCACCCCCCTGTATGGTAGAAAACAAAGTATTATTAAAGCTGCAGGCTGAAGTTCACTGCATGTTAAGCAATTTGTATTAGGAAGAATGTGTGAAATGAATCAAGCCAGCAAAGGAGATAATATGGCCAATCACAATACATATACAAGTGCCTTGTATTAACTCTGTCTATATGAAAATTGCCATTTGAAGCAGTGAGGCAACCAATTTAATGATTTTGTAAAAGTGTAAAATTCTCCCCTTTACCCATCCTTTGGCTGAACTTAAAGAATATATTTACTTTTTCAACTGTACTAATGATGTAACTATTAAAATAAGCAGTACCACTCCACTGACTTTCCAGAGTAAGAACCCTAAGTCTCAGTTCAAATTTGCACAGTACTTGTTGTACCTGGGCTGTCATCAGGAATTTTGGGGTCCCAAACAGATAAGGCTACTTTCACACTAGCGTTTACATTTTCCTGTATTGAGATCCGTCATAGAGTCTCAATACCAGAAAAAAATGCTTCCGTTTTGTCCCCTTTCATTGTCAATCAAGACAAAATGTAACTGAACAAAACGGAGTGCTACAAAATGCATTCGGTTCAACTCTCATACCGGAGAGCAAATCGCAGCATGCTGCAGTTTGCTTTATGTCCTGGGATGCGGAGCAAGACGGATCCGTCATAACCCCCAATGCAAGTCAATGGGGATGGATCCGATTTCTCTGAAACAATCTGACACATCCATTGACTTTCCATGTAGTTCACGATGGATCTGTCTTGGCTATTGAAAGATAATACAACCGGATCCATTCATAACGGATGCAGATGGTTGTATTATCAGTAACGGAAGCGTTTTTGCTGAACCCTGCTGGATCTAGCAAAAACGCTAGTGTGAAAGTAGCCTAAATCATGTGGGACTTCCCTCCTGGCCCTTCACATTTATAGCTTGGGTTAATGAAGGAATTTTTTTTTATTTATGCTGTTTACCGATCACTTTAAATAAAGTGTTTACTATATTGTACAAGTTATGATTACAGGGGTACCAAATCCTGTCTTGTGATATTTAGTAAAAAGTATGTTAAGCAAACACATTTATTGTAATTATTTTGCTCCATTATTTTTTAGTAACAATAAAGGGGTTGTCCTGCCATTTATATTGATGTCATCTGGGTGTCCAACAACTGGCACCCCCACCAATCAGCTGTTTGAAGAGGAGGTGGCACTCCATGTGAGTGCTACTTCCTGTTCATTACACTGCCCATCTCGGCGGTCCAGTGTATTGACAAAAACTTGCTCAATTCACCTGAATGGAGTGAGTACTTGTACACCACTGCTCCAAAGGAGAAGGCATGTAGTGTAATGACAAGGAAGCAGCGCTCACATGGACTGCCGCCTCCTCTTCAAAAAGCTATCGGTTGGGGTGCTTGCAGGAGGATTTGAAGAGTCTTCCCTATTATAGTATTTTGGATGCTGGTAGAGCACAACAAGTACTGTACATATTTGGATATAAGCTAAAGATGTCACACATCTTTAAAATAAATGGTCTCTACACAAGATTATGTATTTTCATGTGTCTTTCTTGCTATCACATGTGCGTCTTGAGTTAGGCAGCACTAGGATTACATAATTGTTTAAAGAAGCAAATCCAGGTAACATAGTAACATAGTTTATAAGGCCGAAAAAAGACATCTGTCCATCCATACACCAGATGGGGGTGTATGCCATCTGGTCCTGGTGATTTGTCTATTTTAATCTTTTTAAGACGCAGCTCTACTTCTTCCTGGGTCAGACAGGGCATTTTTAATGGGGAATTTACTTTTATATTCTGCATTTTATCTGACAGTTTATTTTCCTCAGTGAATACAGTGGAGAAAAAGATATTTAGTAGCTTTGCTTTCTCCTCATCGCTCTCTGCAACTCCCCCCTCATTACTCTGTACGGGGCCGACACATTCAGGTTTATACTTTTTACCATTTATATAATTAAAGAACATTTTAGGGTTAGTTTTACTCTCTTTGGCGATTAATCTCTCGGTCTCTAGTTTGGCTGTTTTTATTTGTCTTTTACATATTCTATTTTTTTCCTTATAGTTTTTCAATGCTTCCTCGCTCCCCTCCTGTTTTAGTGATTTAAATGCTTTCTGTTTGTCAGGTGCAGGAAGACAATCAGTGGTATGTAACTGCAGTAAGGCAATATGGTCAGGTTTCCTGATACAGTTATGGAAGCCAAAATCATGAGTGAAAAAGGAGTGAAAAAGGAGAGTATAAAGAATGCGTAAGATTTTTCTTTTTTTTTTTATTCACTCCTGGTTTTGACCTCCAAAGCATCATCCGGAAACCTGACCATGTGGCCTTAGTCTTAATTCAAGCTGCAGTTGAATAGATCAGTATGGATTTGAGGACATTCTATGAATTTTCAAACTGGCACTATGCCCTTTTTGTAACATTATTTTTTGGATTTCTATTCTTGTGTATGAATTCAGATGGATGATACCCATCATTACTATTATGTGAATCAGGCCTTGCTTGTTCACACCTGTGTTGGAGGCTCTGCTTGGAGCCTTCGTCACGGATTACACCAAAAAAGTGGACAAAAAGTCCCGAATGATTTTTTCCCCCCACTAAAAAAGCAGAAACGTAAATGAAAACCAAATGGACCCCATTGTAGTCAATGGGGTTCGGCTTCATTGGATTCAGTTATGTGTCAAATCCGTCCACCTCTAACGGGGCAGAACAACAGAAATAACTAGTAGTGATGTGAACGTCACCTTAGGGATTGCATTTATCAATAATGAAGACTAAATCAATACCAATCTTAAAGAAGAACTCCAACAAAAATTGTATTCTCTGACCTGTTAGAAAGGTGCATGATGTAAACTGTAGTGAATGTAATCTTCTTACCAGTCACTGTATGCTTCAAAACATATTTATTTGTATAATTGCAAAGATGGAGAAAAGCAGTCTAGTCTTCCATATACTAAAGCAAATATTTAGAGAGATAAGAAATACAGTAAGTTAGGAGAGTTGGCACAGTTTAACCAGGGATTCGTTATTTGCAAGCATCGTTCCCTGGTATCATACAAAGTGGCATTTAATTTTTCATATAACGCAATGCGGTTGACACTGAGAATAACCGCTGATACCAAAAGTAAGGGAGACCGCCACCTGGACGCGACATGAATCCTTGCAGGCATTAGAATATATTGTAGAAGCTTATAGGCAGTATTGTTAAATGTTGGCGGTTTAAGACCTAGCAGATATACATGCGCTGACAAGGGGAGATCCTTCCTAAACACTTCAAATAGTACTCTTTTGATGTTGGTCCAGAACAGTCTAACTATGGGACAAGTCCACCAAACATGAAGAGTGTTACTGGTTTCTTGGCAACCTCTAACACAAAGTAGAAATCATTGGATAAATGAGGTGTGATCTAGAAGATACCATATAAAATTTGTGAAGGATCTTTAAAGAGGTCTCATTTAAGGTAACCTGGCGGCTTCCCATACTGATCATTGTACAGTATTCATGCCACTGTTCCAATGTAAGGGTTTCTCCCAAATCTACCTCCCAGCTGTGCATAAAGGCCAACTTGATGTCAGAAAGTGGTGAATTCAAAATAGAATAAGGAAGGGAGAAAATATCCCTCTCTAAAGATCCATATTTGCAGAGCCATTCAAATATTGTGAAGTCTATTGTGCTAACAGGGACACCGACATCAATAAATCGGATTCAAGTAAAACCCACTGCGAGCATTATGGAGCACATGGAATGATACTTATTGTGATAGTCTGGCTGCTAGATAATACTTATATAGATGGGGCACTGAGAGTCCACCCACCCTCTAAGCCAGTAAACCTGGATATTCTAGGTCTCTTATACGCCCATAAAAAGAGGAAAATTTCATTCTGTAATGCATTGAGGGCGGAACCATAATTGGTACAGGAAGGGAATGAAAATAATCCAATATGCGAGGCAACGTAACCATTTTAATACTGTGTATTCTGCCTATCCATGAAAGAGTAGGAAAATTCAGGTAAGCAGTTCCTGGCAGAGTTTAGTGATGAGACAAGCGTAATTTCATCTAAAAGTGGGAACAAGAGTTTTCTGTAAATGAATCCCTAAATAAGAAAGATATTGATCCCTGCTTTGAAAACTGAAGTTGAGTGTGATTAAGACTCGGACTGAAGAGGAGGTGTTACAATGTAAAATCTCTGATTTAGCAGTATGGATCCATAGGCCAGAGAAACAATCAAATTGTCAGACAGTCCAATAAATTAGGTTATGTCGTTTTGTAATATTAAGGAGCATATCATTTGCAAAGAGACTTACTTTGTATTTGCGAGGACCAATCTTTACACCTGTTATATTTGGATTAGTATGGATCATTATGGCCAACAGTTCAATAGCCAAAGCGAAAAAGCGCACGAGAGAGGGGGCAACCCTGACATGTGCCTCAACTAATATGAATAGGAATCGGATGATTTGTGGGCAATTTAACGAATACGGTGGGAGTTTGTATAGAAAGTAAAAAGGGTCCCGAAATATCCATAGTGGTGATAACCTGGTAAAGGTAAGACCAAGAGAGGCTGTCAAAAGCCTTTTCAATGTCCAAAGTCAATAGTGAGATGGGCTGAGATTTTGTGTTAGCCCACTGAATAACATACACACCTTACTTACATTATCTGGTGCTTGCTGACCTGGGATAAACCCTACTTGATCAATATGTATTAAATCCGGGAGGTAGCAATTAAGGCATTTAGCTAGTATGGATTTAAAGAGTTTAAGGTCAACATTGAGGAGGGAGATGGGACAGTTATTTGCAGGAAACGAGTGGTCTTTTTCAAGTGTACGGATCACTGTAATTAAGGCTATAAGCATATCTGAAGGCATTGCATCCCCTTGTAGCATATAATTGCATAAGCTTTTAAATTGAGGTGCCAAAATATCCCTAAACTTTTTGAAATAGAATGCTGAAAATCCATCTGGTTCTGGTGATTTACCATTTTTAAGGGACATTATTGCCATGTCTATTTCCTCATCCGAAAAACCTTGATTAAGAAATTCCACATCAGACGAGAATAACGTTGGAATAAGTAAAGTTGCAAGAAGAGACCTAATGTCAGCGGCAGAAGGATCCATGGGTGGAGGGTATAACTTCTTATAAAAAAAAAACGTGAAATTGTTGGTAGATTTTAACAGGATTAGAAATTATCTGCCCCCTTGTATCTTTAATTTGATATACTGTATTAAGATCATGCCGGGCTTGTAATCTAATAGCTTTAATAAGATACAGGGAGGGTTGCCTCTGATTAGCTAATTCTAAACGGAACAGTTTAAACTCCAAGTCTGACTGAGCCCTAGAACGTCCCTTCTTCAATTTGTATGCTTCAGCTATGATGACCCCCCCGTATAACTGCTTGATACGCAGCCCAGTTAACTGCAGGGGAGGTACATTAGTACTGAAATATTCTCTAAGTGCTGCAGATACATGGTTGGTTATAGAGGGATTTGTAATAAGGGATTCATTCAGTCTCCAGGTAAAGAGGCACCTAGAGGGAGATTCTAAGTTAAATTTTGTCAAGACTAAGTTATGATCTGACCAGGCGCAGGGAACATGACACCGCATGACACAATGACAATACCAGACACCGTATTGGCACTTTTTCCCGTCCCTTCTGCTTCTCAGCTGTGTCATATGACTTTCCAAATAATACAGCATCTTATGTGTACACAGGAAGTCAGTTTCTCTAGGTATTCCTATGGGAGCCTCAATGTCAGTCTCATAGGAATGACTAGAGAAGTAACTGACCTCATGTCCTGTGTCAGTTGGAAATCAGAGTGCTGGTCACATGACACCACTCAGGACCAGAAAGGGGGTTATAACTCACAAATACAGTCACTGGTATGAAGATAACCTTCTCTGACCCTTTACATCATGCATCTTTCTAACAGGTCAGAGAATAAACATTTTTGTGGGAGTTCTACTTTAACCCAATATCAGTATTACTAAGGAACAAACAAAAATATACATCTACACCAAAATTTCAGGTTTGATATTAAAATGCAAATAAATATTCATAACTGTAAGGATATATTCAGATGTGGCAGCTTCAAATATCTGCCACGGTTCCATTTACATGTTTAGGGAAGCAATTTCTGTGCATGCCCCACATATACAATGTTCCTTCTAAGCCTTTGTAGCTTGTGAACAGGGCAGTACGGAACTAAGGCATTTTCCCTCTAAGGTGAGCAACTGCATAAAATAAATATTAACCTACAGCACTCTAATAATCACATATAAATCAGCCAGGTATACAGAGCCACACAGCACCCAGTCATATAGTACTGAAGGGCATCAAGGTCAACCAAAATGAAGGCTCTTGTCTTTATCTCTTTGTGGCCTAGGGCAGTCAATTGGCTAAAGGGCTTTTCCAAAAGTTTTGAAAAATTGGCAGACAGCAGGTATAAAAAACAAACAAAAACTTTAGTCACCTTTTAAATATACAGATGCCCTTTTGATCCTCCTAGGCCTGCAGCAGCTATTTGATGTTCATCATTCACGTGACCACTTAGCCAGTCACTGGCCTCAGCAGTCACATGTCATTTAAGCATATTTCACAGCTGATGCTAGTATTGGCCTTAAAGGGGTTCTCCGAGATATGATCAGTTGGAGTTTGACAACTGGGACCCCTGTCGATCAGCTGTTTGAGAAGACACGGCTCCTCTCAGTAGTGCCATGTCCTTCTCTCACCTCACCAAGCACAGCGCAATACGTTGTACAGCAGCTGTGCTTAGCATTGCAGCTCAGCCCCATTCACTTCAATGAGGCTCAGCTGCGCCTAGTCCATCTGACCAATGAAGTGACACCATATGGCGAAGGCAAAGCTGCAAGAATGCCATGCCACATCTGCATGTGCTGGTGCCTTCTCAAACAGCTGATCAACGGGGGCCCAAGTGTCATCAGGATAAGTCATCAGTTCAAATATTCTGGAAAACCTCTTTAACAGTCACATGGACAAAGAACTGCACATCATCTCTGCAGGTCCAGCCATTATCAAAGCAGCAGTGTGAGAGCAGTGGGACCTTAGCAAGGTATGTGTCTTGTTTTTTTATACTGCCACCTGCCATATGTCAATGTTTTAAAAAGTCCTAATGATCTAGGACAGTAAAAGGGTTATTTCACTATTCCTAGTTGTTGAGGGCAGTGATGAGATCAATGTCAGAATCCCTGAGGATCTAGGGAAGTAAAAAAGTTAATGTCAGTATACCTGATGGTCTACGGCAGTGAAAGGTTTAATGTCAGTATCCTTGATGGTCTAGGGCAGTGAAAGATTAATGTCAGTATACCTGGTGGTCTAGTGTAGTATATTAGTTAACGTATGGAGGCTGAACACTGATGATTTAGCATCTTGTTTCCTACACTCTTCATAGAGATAAGTGAAGGAAGTTGTTACAAAAGACAGTACAATTGCCACTGTATGGCTGCAGTTTTCTCTATGATCAGATAAAAACACCTCTCTGCTTTAACGTTAAAGGGGTTGGCCACTCTCTAAGTACTTTCTACTACTGTGTGGCAGGCAGGGAAAAAATGAAGTTCCTAATATGCTTCATTAAGCACCTCTGCCTGCTTTGCTTTCAATTTTAAGCCACGCCCCCTAAGCCCTGCTCTACCTTGCAGCCCAGTTCGTCCATAGCTGCACGAGACATGGAGGAGCTTGAGAGCAAGCTCGTCCATGCCAGCAGTGGAGCTGCCTAATACTCTGTAAATGCAGGGCATGTGCAGTCTGCTCCTATCAGTAGCTGCTCTCTGCTTCAACTCTGACAGGAGTCAGCTGCTTGTTCTGTCTCCACAAACAGCTAATTCCTGTGAGAAGCGGGTTGTAATAAAAGCCTTCAGAGCCCCTGTACTGGGGTGGCTACTCAGTCCATCATCCACCCACCCTGCACAACCATCATACTGCGGACCGACTAAGCCACGCCCCTTTCTCCATTAGGCCACGTTCCCTGCCACCAACCCAGAAAGCAGGACGTCTGGCCAGCCATCCCTGTACAGTACATTTTTTATATAGTTATATGGAGCTGTGGTGTGTGTGTATATATATACTGTGTGTGTATATATACTGTGTATATATATATATATATATATATATATATATATACTGTATATGTGTGTGTGTGTATATATATATATATATATATATATATATATACACACAGACATGTATATGTATATTTGTGTGTATACTATATATATATATATATATATCAATCTATATGTATGTATATTTATACATATTTACATATATGTATATGTTTGTATATATATATATATATATATATATATATATACACACACGTGTGTGTGTGTGTGTACATATATATATATATATATATATATATATATATATATATACAGTATATCGTATTTTTGGCCCCATAAGATGCATTTTTCCCCCAAAAGTGGGGGAAAAATGTCCTTGCGTCTTATGGGCTGAATACTAATGAGCGCTTCAATTATGGAAGCGCTTATTAGTACCGGAGGACCAGGAAGTGGTGAAGGCTCTGTACCGCTTCCTGGTCCTCGGCTGTCAGCTGTGCAGTGGCTGCCTACAGCGTGAGGGCGCTCTGTGACCTCACGCAGTGCACGCCAGTTCACAGCACAACCGGAGGAAGGATGAAGATAGAGCCCGGGCGGTGAGGTGTGGAGGTGTGGCGGCGTCCGGGAGCAGGAGAGGTAAGTGGTTTATTTTTTTTATCTGGCATTGCACTACTTTTTTGCGGAGCGGAAGCATGGATAGAAACCCCACGGAAGCACTCCATAGAGCTTCCGTGGGCTTCCGATCTGTGCTTCCATTCCGCACTGCACCGTATCTTCCGGATTGTGGACCCATTCAAGTGAATGGGTCGGCATCCATGATACGGTGCACACATGGCTGGTGCCTGTATATTGCAGACCTGCTGTTCGCAGACCACAATACCGGCACAGACAGGCTATAGTCATGTGCATGAGGCCTAAAGCACTGTTGAAATGACACCTGAGGTGCTGTTGTTACTATGGTATCACAGTTGTCCAGGGGTGTCATGTGACCTCTCTTCTAACGATGCTTGCTGTGATGCATGCTGGGATTTTTACTTTCACACTGCAGCTGCTCCGCCCACCCAGCCTGTCTGAGGGAGCTCCTCCAGGGAAGTGTGTCATGGTGAACAGGTTAGATAAATGACATACAGCCTATACATGTCACCTGATAGAAATACTTCATGGTGTTGGTTATTGTCTGGGGCACTTTGGATTTTTGATACTTAGGGTGGCCAACCCCTTTAAACAGAGTCCTATATCTCAAATGAAGTCCTTTAATGTAGAAGGAAAATATTTTTTGAGAATAGCGAATAGCATTTACTTTTCACTAATTTCACTAATATAATTACCAGTATTGGCCATCACCAAAATGGCACCTCAACAGGCTTTCCTTTTCAAAATACCAAAGCCATTGCTGATAGTTATATTAGTGAGATTCACATGACAGACTCCCTTCAATGATCACCAGTCTCCTAGGAAGATCCAGTCAATGTTCAGATGGAAAAAAACAAACAAATTTTACATCTTGGAGTGTAGATCTGCAAAAATGAATTAGGACAAACCTCCAGGATGCATTCTAATGATGTCATCTACAAATACATGCTGCTATTCACATATTTACAACCCAGACATCCACAACTCCACTTGCCTCCTTGTTCCTGACTGACTGTGCTGTAGAAGGTCTTATGACCAAAACGTCCAATTGTAATGAGTATTTCTAGCAATCACATATTTTATGTTTGTCTGGATTTATTGTGACTATATGCATCATAAAATTCTCTGTTTAAAATAAACTGATGAGTGTCGTGGTACTAGCTATATGATAGTGTGAACATTCACCTACCAGGGGCATCACACCTCTTAACATAGTGCAGGTGTCAACGCTTTATTTATTTTCCATACTTTCTCCTGGGCTTTCAGGTGTGAACTACAATGTAACCATAAACTCTTAGTGACCAAACTGATGCTGCAGTCAATAATGACTGGATGTCTGGTTAGAGAGCTGCATTCCCTTTGTCCTTCGATTGGTACCCCCACAATAAGGCACCTATGACAAGGAGCAATAGAATGCTAGTATATGAGGGGTGTTCAATTAATTATCTACCTGAATGTGAAAACAAAATTTTCTGAGAAAATTGAATTTACTACTTTTCATTGTAATCCCCCTTGACTTCAACACACTAATTCGCCTCCAGTCATTGGATGCCCTCAGGAACCTTGTTACCGCCTCTTTGACTGCATTTTCATCAGGAAATCGTTGCCCATGCAGAAATTTTTTCAGATTCCAAAATAGAAAGTAATCACTTGGGGCCAGGTCTGGACTGTAGGGTGGATGGTTAAGCTTCATGAAGCTGCATTCCCTAATAGCAGCTTTTGATTTGCTAGACTTGTGAGCTGGCGCATTGTCGTGAAGCAGCAACACACCTGCCAACAATTTCCCACAGTATTTCTCTTTGATTGTCTCACATAATGCCTTCATTGTTAAAGCATAGGTGTCTCACGTAGTTGTTGTCTTATGTGGCATGAATTGTAGTAATAAAACGCCTTCTGTGTCTGAAAAAAACTATTGCCATGATCTTTCCAGCTGACTGTTGCACATAAAATTTCTTTGCAGTGGTGACCCCTTGTGCTTCAATTTCATGTACTTTTGTTTGGTCTCAGGATCATGGTGGTAGACCCATGCTTCATCACCCCTAATAATGCGAGAATAGAAATCTCCTAAGTTCTCTGGGCTAAATTGCTGGTGACAAGTTTTTTGCTCAGGCGTCAAAATTCGTGTTCCACTGGGAACTGACCTTGGACATTATCAAAACATCATGAATTATACTGGAAACTGTGCCAACTGAAATGCCCAGTTTGTGAGCTATAACACTGACCTTGACCTGGTATCCACTTTATGGCACATTTCATCTAAAGATGCTTCATCACTGAACTGCTACTGTGTGATTTGCATGTCCAGACATGCCTCAATCGCAAAGACAAGTTCAGCTCTCTAACATTGACAGAACATGCTGGGATAGATAACTTACTGAACATCCCTCATAAACAGAAGTATTGTTGTGAATAGTACTAACAAATGATCTCAGGTTTAAGTTCCATAAGAGCAATAATAAAACAGTAAAAATCTGATGAATAAAGCTTTAAAAAGTATTTAAATAAACATTTAAAATTCCCTTAGCCCATTTTTCATATAAAAAATAAAAACTATAACTATAAGCTTAAAGTGAGTCTTTGACCTGTTTTTCACCTATATAACTAAGAGCACTGCCCCACAGAAGATTGCAGACACATCCCAGACATACCCGTGTGCACTTTGTGTCTGTATTACATGTTCAGGAAAAGCACTTTTATTCTGCTGGAAAACAGCTCCCATAACCTCTCCCTGGGAGAAAATGTCTGTATGTGGGTAAGTAACTGGCTCAGTGATAGAAAACAGAGGGTGGTTATTAACGGCACATATTCAGATTGGGTCACTGTCACTAGGGTACCACAGGGGTCAGTATTGGGCCCTATTCTCCAATATATTTATTAATGATCTTGTAGAAGGCTTGCACAGTAAAATATCAATTTTTGTAGATGACACTAAACTGTGTAAAGTAATTAACACAGAAGAGGTCAGTACACTGCTACAGATGGATCTGGATAGACTGGAGGCTTAGGCAGAGAAGTGGCAGATGAGGTATAACACTGACAAATGTAAGGTTATGCATATGGAAAGGAATAATGCAAGTCACCAGTACATACTAAATGGTAAAATACTGAGTAACACTGACATGAAAAAGGACCTAGGAATTTTAGTGAACAGCAAACTAAGCTGCAGAAACCAGTGTCAGACAGCTGCTGCCAAGGCCAATAAGATAATGGGTTGCATCAAAAAGGGCACAGATGCCCGTGATGAGAACATAGTCCTGCCACTTTACAAATCACTAGTCAGACCACACATGGAGTACTGTGTACAGTTCTGGGCTCCTGTGAACAAGGCAGACATAGCAGAGCTGGAGAGGGTTCAGAGTAGGGCAACTAAAGTAATAACTGGAATGGGTGGACTACAGTACCCAGAAAGATTATCAAAATTAGGCTTATTTACTTTAGAAAAAAGACTGAGGGGAGATCTAATAACTATGTATAAATATATCAGAGGTCTATACAGAGATCTCTTCCATGATCTATTTATCACCAGGACTGTGACTGTGACAAGGGGACATCCTCTCCGTCTGGAGGAAAGAAGGTTTGTACACAAACATAGAAGAGGATTCTTTACGGTAAGAGCAGTGAGACTATGGAACTCTCTGCCTGAGGAAGTGGTGATGGTAAGTTCACTAAAAGAGTTCAAGAGAGGACTGGATGTATTTCTGGAGTGTATGATCCAGGGAGTAATTCTGATTGCCTGATTGGAGTCGGGAAGGAATTTTTTTTCCTAAAGTGGGGAAAATTAGCTTCTACCTGACAGGGGTTTTTTGCCTTCCTCTGGATCAACTTGTAGGAAAACAGGCCGAACTGGATGGACAGATGTCTTTTTTCGACCTTATAAACTATGTTACTATAGTTAAGTGCCGAGCTGAAACTGAAAGTAAAAACAGCTTTCTTTCCTGACTCAATTTCTCACAACTATATCTTCTGATATACTAGATATAATGCTGTGATTTCATTGGTATCATTTGAAAGCTTGAAATGCCAGCTTTCAAAGAAGGTCAGAAACATTTTTCTACCTGCTACCTATCCCAAGATATGAGCAGCTAAAGCAGCCCTCCCCTCTTCAGTCTGGTTTGCTTTGAGCACTTGCAGCAGCAGAGCTGGGCACTTGGGAGCTGTTTTCCTGCAGAATAAAAGTGCTTTTCCTGGACATGCAAAACAGACATACAGTGCACACAGGTATGTCTGGGATGTGTATGCAATCTTCTGTGGGGCAGTGCTCTTACTGTAGTTATATTGGTGAAAAACAGTTGAAAGACTGCCTAATTATTAAAATATCACATTATTTATTATGTGTGGTGAATAAAAAAAAAACAATGCCAGAATTTCTAGTTTTGGTTACTTTACCCAAAATAAATTTTTCTCCCAAAATAAATTGAATAAAAGTGCCTCAATTTATTTGAACACTTCATACATAAAACACGACTGCTTGCCTTATCTACTAACAAATCAGGTTCAAACCTGGGAGTAATGTTGGAAAAGGATCATCAACAGTAATGCTAATAAATCTGTGCCTTCCACGTAGCAAAGCTGACCACACATTATCAGCATCAGTCAGCGTTCATTCAGGTAGCGAGACTTGTTTATACAGTGGTGCTTTAACATTTGTGAACCCTTCAAAATGTTCTATATTTCTGCATAACTTTGACCTAAAACTAAATCAGATTTTCCCACAAGTCCTAAAATTAGATAAAGATGACCAAATCAACAAATGATTCAGAAATACTAGACTTGCTAATTTATTTAAGGAAAATGATTTCTGACTCATTTGTAAGAGCCCGTTCACACAACTGTGAAGAGCCCGACACACCCGGCAAAAAAAAATAGAACATGTCCTATTCTTGTCCAATTGCGGACAATAATAGATAATTGCAGAACACACACTGGCCGACATCCGTGTTTCTGCAGATCCACAACAACGCGGCCGTCTGAACGGCCCCTTAGACTTTATCTACTTTTAGGACTTAAAAAAAAGCAATGTGTGAACAGTGTGCTTCGGGTACACTATTTCACAGAATAGACCCTGACACTAGTGAAGGCTCTTTTTAATCGTATATTTACATATAGTCAACTGACCAAAGATAGCCTTACTTGCACTAGTGTCTTAAACTAATTATAATACGTAACTTTTATTGTGCCTCCTTAAATGAAAAAAAGAGAAGGAAATAATTTTGTACTAAATAAACACTCTTTTGCATTATTTAGCCTGTTTAAAGCTGATACATACAATCGTGGCAGGCTGGCAGCCGCGCGCTGGCTCCAGACTCTTCCCAACAGTTGTTATCCCTGCCTGTATTTATCTATCCCTAGTATCAGCATAAAATGAAGCTAGGCACTGTTGTTAAAATATATCCCTCAAACACTGCCCCCCGACATGTTTCGCCAGATCCCTGGCGTCTTCAGGGGTTTGGGCAGTGAGTGTTTGTGGGCGTTTCCACTGTCCTATATACCCTCCTATATTGACGTGCTATGACGTCTGCCAATTGGATTTCTTTATATGTAACTTTATCTTCGCCTTGAACATTGGTTATCCCCTGATAGGGACTCTCCTCTTTTAATCCTACTCTCTGACGTCTTACCGCTTTCCTAGCTTGTATGATGCCGCTCGTTGCTTCACCATACTGCGCTCGTGTTCTCAAGCGATCTCAGCTAGATCTTGCGTATGTTTTCACTCTTAGTCTCCACTCCATCCATCGTTTCATTACGCATGCTTATTTCAAGCCTCCAGTGTTATTGGCATGCTTATGGATAGTATAATTAGTGGTATATATGAAAAATGGACTTAGAGATATATTTATTTCTATTATCAATACAATTGTTCATTGTTAATGTATGAAAAAAATAAATAGGTAAAAAGAGCTTACAAAATATTAATAAATTGATACCCATCACTTGTTTTTAATTTTATAATATTTGGTCTGTATGATTTTTATAAGAAGGGAGGGAGAATATGGAAAGAAGAAAGGGGGGGGGGTAGGAGGAAAAATCTGTACTGTACTACTACTTTTGGTAGGGTTGGACATGAATTATTTATTAGTAATTATTTATGTATTTGATTATTGACCTTATTTTTATAGATATTATCTTGAACTTAATAACTATAAATACTGGAGCACCTATAAAAAAAGATGCATATGTAAAACCTTTGTTGAGACTTTTTAACCGATGTATCCAGCGGGCTTCCTCCTGTTGTAATTTTTTATCAATATTACCATGCCTTGGACCTGTTGTTATTTTAGTAATGCCCCAAATGTTTAGGCTACTGGCATCTCCTTTATGCACATTCTGTATGTGCCTTGATAATGTAGTATCAGCCTCTGTGTTTATACTGCTACGGTGTTTAGATATTCTCCTTCTTAATTCTTGAGTTGTTCTCCCAATATATAATTTGGGGTATCCACATTGAATAGCATAGACGACTCCTGTCATTTTACAATTGATATATTGTTTTATTTTATATTTTTTGTCATCCACTGGATTTCCGAATTCTTTTATTGCCAACATCCTATTACAAAAAATGCAATTTCCACAGGGATGGGAACCTTCTGTGGTCAGCCATGTTCTTTTCTGTCCTTTTGTCCACTGGAAATGGCTATGGACCAAGCTTTCTTTTAGATTTTTACCTCTCCTATATGTTATCGATGGATACGGGTAGATAATCTCTGTCAGATCCTCATCTGCTTTTAAGATATGCCAATATTTGCTTGACTTTTTGGTATTGGACATCATATGTTCCTATGCACCGTATTACTGTACTGTTCTTTACTTTTTGATTACACAATAATGTGGTGCGATCAGTCTCTTTTGCTCTCCTATATGCTCGATGCAAAACTTTTTTGGGATACCCACGAGCTAAGAATCTTTGATATAAGAGCTTGCTTTCCTCCTCAAAGGCTTCCTCATTAGAACAATTTCTTTTTGCACGTAAATATTGCCCTACCGGAATTTCTTTCCTGAGGGCTATGGGGTGGTAGCTCTGCCAGTGCAGCAAATTATTAGTTGCTGTTGGTTTTCTATTTGTATGGATACTACTGTCAGGCTGCAGGACAAGAGTCAAGTCAAAAAAAATTGAGACTTGTTTCATGGATTTTTGCCGTAAACATTAGGCCTAATGCATTCTCATTTAAGATCAGTGTGAACTGATGAAACTCATTTTTAGTGCCCTCCCACAAAATCAAAACGTCATCTATAATATAATGCCTCCAAAGGTGATGTGTTTTGTAAACTTAAAATGTGCTTCAGTGAATACTTCTCTTTCTTTTCACCACCCTAAAAAGAGGTTGGCAAAATTTGGTGCACTTTTCACATAGCAGTACCGGTAATTTGTAAATAATATTTTCTATCAAAAATAAAATAATTATGTGTTAACAAAAATTCCAATAAGGTGAGTATAAAATTGTTGTATTTTTGATATTGTGTCCCCCATGTGCTTAAATAATAATTGACTGCCTCCAACCCCAACTGGTGCTGTATACTGGTATAAAGAGCTTCGACGTCAAGGCTTGCTATTTTCGTTGTAGTGCTGACTTGAATGTCCCCTGACAGTACCCTTGGTATCTTTGATGTAAGACGTGAGACTGGGGACAAATGGGGATATCATCTCGTCAACATAGCCACTAATTCCTTCACACAGGTTTTGATTCCCCGAAACGATTGATTTGCCTGGAATCGGTTGTCGCTTTTTGTGCACTTTGGGGATTGCATAAAAGGTTGCCACTGTCAGTTTGGAATTATATAGAACTTTATATTCTTCTTTGGTAATGAGATTATCTGTTTTTGCTTTTTGCTAAATGTTTTTTAATTCCTGTGTATACTTCGATCGTTGGATTGAATGTTAGTTTTTTATAGGTTTGTTCATCATTTAGCAAATCCATTACCATATTATGGTAGTCTTTTATCCATCAATACTACATTTCCTCCTTTGTCTGAAGGTTTGATTTCTAATTCTTCATTAGTCATGAGTGTTTGTAATGCTTGCATTTCTTTTATATTAAGATTGTCACCAATGGTCGACTTTTTTGTTTTAATTTTTTGAAGTTCTCCTGTCACCAAATCAACAAATGTCTGAATATTGCCATATTTCCTGAATGGGGGAGTAAATGTAGATCGAGGGGCTAGACTACTGAATGGGGCGGTTGGATTGATAACCTCTCCTTGATGCTCTCTTTGTAATTCCTCTAACACAGATATTGCTTAGGCACACTGTTTACACATTGCATTTCCACCTCCCCCACCCCCCCAAATAAATTGATTTATACACTTCCCAAATTATTATAGCCTCCAATGTCCAATGTCTGTAATATCATATTCAGAATTAATGTTGACATGGGCAATGTAACCGCACTGTATATTATACTAGCAGAAGGACCTGGCTTGGCCCTGTATATTTCATCTATTTCATTTAATGTTTGTGTGTGTGTCATTAAAAGATACTGAGAGTGACCTCTACAGTGCCCGACCCTTTAACAGTGACCTCCACAGCAGCCTGCCCCTTAACAGTAACATCCACAGCGCCCTCCCCTTTAACTGTGACCTCCACAGCAGCTAGGGTGATCACTGTCTTTACCCCAGAAAGTCCGGCTTTCAGACTCCCTGTCCTCCGTCCGGCACAGGGCCTGCATGGACACGGATGTACTTTTGAACAGCTCACTCTCAGACAGCAGCACTGTGCAGTCCAGTCTTAGCATGAGCTGCAGGGAGAAAGTCACCCTCCCTCCCACCCCTGCAGCTGACAGAAGTTGATTTTTACGTTCATTTTTTCAATCCCCGCCGGCTGCGGAGTGGAAGGGGGCATGGCCTGACCGAGTAGGGGACGAGGCTTAGCGGGACCTGGGGGTGGGGCTTTTAAGTCCTTCTTTTGAGGGTGGCCTGAATTACAGGTCAATGCAATAGTAATTTATAAGGAAACGCAGTGGGTAACAGTGGAAGAAAACATCTTTTGTTACTACTGAACGGTAAATATGTGAAATTTACATTATATTAGGTAATGATTGATGATAGTAACATAGTAACATAGTTTATAAGACCAAAAAAAGACATCTGTCCATCCAGTTCGGCCTGTTTACCTACAAGTTGATCCAGAGGAAGGCAAAAAAAACCCTGTGAGGTAGAAGCCAATTTCCCCCACTTTAGGGAAAAAAATTCCTTCCCGACTACAATCAGGCAATCAGAATTACTCCCTGGATCAACGACCCATCTCTAATAACTATAACCTGTAATATTATTACCCTCCAGAAATGCATCCAGTCCCCTCTTGAACTCTTTTAGTGAACTTACCATCACTGGTAGTTCCAAAAACCTTCTTTCCTCCAGACGCAGAGGATGTCCCCTCGTCACAGTCACAGTCCTGGGGATAAATAGATCATGGGAGAGATCTCTGTACTGACCTCTGATATATTTATACATAGTTATTAGATCTCCCCTCAGTCGTCTTTTTTCTAAAGTGAATAAGCCTAAGTTTGATAATCTTTCTGGGTACTGTAGTCCTCCCATTCCAGTTATGACTTTAGTTGCCCTCCTCTGAACCCTCTCCAGCTCTGCTATGTCTGCCTTGTTCACAGGAGCCCAGAACTGTACACAGTACTCCATGTGTGGTCTGACTAGTGATTTGTAAAGTGGCAGGACTATGTTCTCATCACGGGCATCTATGCCTCTTTTGATGCAACCCATTATCTTATTGGCCTTGGCAGCAGCTGTCTGGCACTGATTTCTACAGCTTAGTTTGCTGTTCACTAAAATTCCTAGGTCCTTTTCCATGTCAGAGTTACCTAATATTTTACCATTTAGTATGTACTGGTGACTTGCATTATTCCTTCCCATATGCATAACCTTACATTTGTCAGTGTTAAACCTCATCTGCCACGTCTCTGCTCAAGCCTCCAGTCTATCCAGATCCATCTGTAGCAGTGTACTGTCCTCTTCTGTGTTAATTGCTTTACACAGTTTAGTGTCATCTGCAAAAATTGATATTTTACTGTGCAAGCTTTCTACAAGATCATTAATAAATATATTGAAGAGAATAGGGCCCAATACTGACCCCTGTGGTACCCCACTAGTGACAGTGACCCAATCTGAATATGTGCCGTTAATATCCACTCTCTGTTTTCTATCACTGAGCCAGTTACTTACCCACATACAGACATTTTCTCCCAGGCCAAGCATTCTCATTTTATATACTAACCTTTTATGTGGTACCGTGTCAAATGTTTTGGAGAAGTCCAGATATATGACATCCATTGATTCGCCGTGGTCCAGTCTAGAACTTACCTCCTCATAGAAACTGATTAAATTGGTTTGACATGACCGATCCCTCATGAAGCCATGCTGATATGGAGTTATTTGCTTATTTTCATTGAGGTACTCCAAGATAGCATCTCTTAGAAAACCCTGAAACAGTTTACCCACGACAGATGTTAAACTTACCGGCCTATAGTTCCCGGTAGAGCTGGGCGATATGGCCAAAAAAAAATCGATTTTTTTTAAATTTTGGACGATTTACGATTTAAATCTCAATTTTCTTATGTTATTGAAAATATAAAAAAATAAATAAAAAAAGCCTACTGTGCCCCCATCAGACCTCAGATCAGCCCACTGTGCCCTATCAGACCCCACATCAGCCCACTGTGCCCCCATCAGACCCCACATCAGCCCACTGTGCCCCATCAGACCTCAGATCAGCCCACTGTGCCCCCATCAGACCTCAGATCAGCCCAAAGTGCCCCATCAGACCCCAGATCAGCCCATTGTGCCCATCAGACCTCAGATCAGCCCATTATGCCCCATCAGACCCCACATCAGCCCATTGTGCCCCATCAGACCCCACATCAGCCCATTGTGCCCCATCAGAACCCACATCAGCCCAGTGTGCCCCCATCAGACCTCAGATCAGCCCAGTGTGCCCCCATCAGACCTCAGATCAGCCCACTGTGCCCTCATCAGACCTCAGATCAGCCCATTATGCCCCATCAGACCCCACATCAGCCCATTGTGCCCCATCAGACTCCACATCAGCCCATTGTGCCCCATCAGACCCCACATCAGCCCATTGTGCCCCATCAGACCCCACATCAGCCCATTGTGCCCCATCAGACCCCACATCAGCCCAGTGTGCCCCCATAAGACCTCAGATCAGCCCACAGCGCCCCATCAGACCTCAGATCAGCCCACAGTAGTGCCCCCTTCAGACCTCAGATCAGCCCACATTAGTGCCCCCTTCAGACCTCAGATCAGCCCACAGTAGTGCCTCCTTGAGACCTCAGATTAGCCCACAGTAGTGCCCCCTTGAGACCTCAGATTAGCCCACAGTAGTGCCCCTTCAGACCTCAGAACAGCCCACAGTAGTGCCCCCTTGAAACCTCAAATTAGCCCACAGTAATGCCCCCTTCAGCCCTCAGAACAGCCCACTAGGCCACCATAAGAATAAAATAAAAAAATCTCTCACCTGTCCTGCGCCGCGGCTCCGCTCCAGGTCCGGTGGTCCTCAGTCTTCTTCTCCCGGCGCTGCACTGTCACCTGACTGCGTGCAGAGTTAGGTCAGAGTGCGCGCACTACGTCCTGATGCTGTACGCGGTCAGGACAGTGCAGCGCGGCCCCGGAGAAGAAGAGGAGCGCCGGACACCGGAGCGAAGCCACAGCGCAGGACAGGTGAGAGATTTTTTTTTAATTTTATCTGGCGGGCACCATTTTAGGAAAATCGAGTTCAAGATTTTCCTAAAAAATAAAATCGTGAGGCTTTCAATTGGCGAATTAATCGAAATTTCCCAGGCTCTGTTTTTGGACCCTTTTTGAATATTGGCACCACATTTGCTATGCGCCAATCCTGTGGAACACTCCCTGTCAGTATAGAGTCCTTAAATATCAGAAATAAGGGTCTGGCGATGACATTACTTAATTCTCTTAGGATACGGGGGTGTATGCCATCCGGTCCTGGCGATTTGTCTATTTTAATCTTTTTAAGATGCCGCTGTACTTCTTCCTGGGTCAGACAGGGCATTTTTAATGGGGAATTTACTTTTATATTCTGCATTTCATCTGACAGTTTATTTTCCTCAGTGAATACAGTGGAGAAAAAGATATTTAGTAGCTTTGCTTTCTCCTCATCGCTCTATGCAACTCCCCCCTCATTACTCTGTAAGGGGCCGACACCTTCAGGGTTATACTTTTTACCATTTATATAATTAAAGAACATTTTAGGGTTAGTTTTACTCTCTTTGGCGATTAATCTCTCGGTCTCTAGTTTGGCTGCTTTTATTTGTCTTTTACATATTCTATTTTTTTCCTTTGAGTTTTTCAATGCTTCCTCGCTCCCCTCCTGTTTTAGTGATTTATATGCTTTCTGTTTGTCATTTATTGCTTTCTTTACAGCTCTATTTATCCACATTGTTTTTTTCTTGTTCCTTAACCTTTTATTCCCATAAGGTATGTACCTCTCACAATTAGATATTAGGATGCTTTTAAAAATCTCCCATTTTGTGGCTGTATTTTTATTTTTCAGGACTTTGTTCCAGTTAGTTAGGCCTATGGCCTCTCTTAGTTGACTAAATTTTGCTTTTTTAAAGTTTGGTATTTTTGTTCCTCCCTGAAGAAACGCTCTTTTGAATGACAGTTGGAAGGTTATTATATTATGGTCACTATTTCCCAGGTGTCCCCCGACCTGCACATCTGTTATTCTGGCAGATCTATTGGTTAATACTAAGTCCAGAATGGCCGTCCCTCTAGTCCGGTCCTGAACCAGTTGGGAAAGGTAATTGTCTTTGGTTATTTCCAAGAACCTGTTTCCTTTATGAGATATACAGGTTTCAGTTTCCCAGTGATGACTTAGTCTAAAACATAAGTTATATTTATGGTAACCAGAATACCCCCTTTAACAGTGTCATCCACATAGCTCTGCCCCTTTAAAGCAGACCTACAGCAGTGAAGGAAAATGGCTGGGTTGTTATGGAAACCTGGTACGAAACAGTGTGTGTGTGTGTGTGTGTGTGGAGACTAACTGCCTGCGAGCTTCTACTGACTGATAAGGGTCATGTGACCAGGCTTCTATTGGCTAATGCATTTTTTGGGAATATCTCAGGAACTATACATCCTGGAGAGCTGATACCCGTTCTACAACTTTCCCGGACACCTGATGTACCTGTGTGCGAAATTTCTTGATTGTAGCTGCGACGGTGCAGATTCCTTTAGCGGACATACATACATACATACATACATACATTCAGCTTTATATACTAGATAGCTTTGTGCTGCTGGTCCAGAATCCATGTTTTCCATGTAGCCACAAGTACCTAGCACCACAAGTTAAATAGTCCAGCAGAACTAGCTCACTGTTTGTAATGATTAAGGACATGTAGTTTGTCAGGGTGCTGTGATTATTTGTACATGCTTACTGTACTCAAGAATAAAGGATCGTCACAGCTTTTAAGAACGGTGCTGGTTTTTATTTTATGGATAAGTCTATTTAAGCTGTAACAATACACATGTACAAAGGACAATCTATAATTTATTTTATTGTTTGATTTATGAATATATATTTAGTACCTGGATGCATCCAAGAAAGAAGAGTCACTTTCAGCAGATCTATAAAGAAAGCACAGTTTTAGAAATAGTGGGACAATGTTATAAAGAAAGTCAAATGATAATGCCAACATAAATTAAGGGGAACACAATTTCTTACTTATCCAATGCATTCCCTGTAGAATGACTGCTTGTTAGGCGTGAGAAGACATTCTTGTCATTACGTAGACGCATTGGAGGAGATGAGGGTGGAATTAGATGAGAATCTGGACATCTAAGAAGAAATGTAACTGATATCAGTGGAGAAAATTTTGTGGCCCCCTACATAAATAGTTACTGGGATAGCATTTAATGGGAATCTGTCACCAGCGACCAAACTGTTTATATAGACATAAAGCTGTGGTTCACCTGATTAAAACGGTTTTTCTTTTGTTGATCCTAGACTCCATTCCCGAGTTATGATACTTTTACCTTAGTATGCAAATTAGGCCTTTGGTGCAATGAGGGGATCACTATTGCTCTTGTTGTACACAAGCTCCACTCCTTTCTGTGGCCAGACCATCCCTTGCTGCTTTGCCATTGCTTGGCCCTGTCAATCAAAGCAGCCAGGGATGGGCTTGTCACAGAAAGGAGTGGATCTCGTGTACTATAACAACAGCAATGGTGACATCCTCATTGCACCAAATGTCTAATTTGCATATTAAGAAAAAGTATCATAACTCACACTATAGGAAACAGCATTTTAATCGGGTGAGCCACAGCTACATGTATATATTTATAGGAACAGTTGGATAGGGAGGTCACTGGTGACAAATTCCCTTTAGGCCTCTTTCACACGAGCGTCACGGATTCAGTCCGGATGCGTTCCGGAAAATCCGCACGCATCCGCACCAATCCGCACGCAATCACAGTCAGTTTTGACTGTGATTGCGTACGTTCGTTCAGTTTTTTCCGCGCAGGTGCGAAGCGTTTTAATGCGTTTTTCACGAGCGTGATAAAAAACTGAATGTTTACAAACAACATCTCTTAGCATGCGGATGCAATGTGTTATTCACGCAGCCCCATTCACTTCAATGGGGCCAGGGCTGCGTGAAAAACGCAGAATATAGAACATGCTGCAATTTTCACGCAACGCAGAACTGATGCGTGAAAAACATCGCTCATGTGAAAAGCCCCATTGAAATGAATGGGTCAGGATTCAGTGCGGGTGCAATGCATTCGCATCACGCATTGCACCCGCGCGGAAATCTCGCCTGTGTGAAAGGGGCCTTAAAGGGATTTTCTGGGACTTAGTTATTTATGACCTATTCAAATTCCAGCATCCCACCTATCAACTGTTTTTTCAAGCTCTGGTTACAGAACCAGACTTTGAAACTACACTACTCTGTCCATTGTGTAGTGGAAATGCCTGGCTCTGGTGCCAGAGCTTGTGCAACTCTGATTGGACAGAGTTGTTATGGTCATTAATAAGTAAGTCCCGGAAGTAAGTCCCGGAAAGATGGTAAAAAACATAAATTATAAACATTGTCAAAACTTTACCATAATTCAAATAAGGTTACAAATTGGTGTAGGATATCCATAAAGCTTAAAGGTTCGAGGGGTCAGAAAGTGCATCCAAAATTACAGAGAAATATTGTATGAGGACAGCAGACAACTTAAAGGGAACCTGTCATCTCCGAAAAACACCCCCTGAGCTAGAGTAAGCGTTGTATAGTGTAAGTGATGCTGAATCCGAATATGTAAGTTTTATCTTCATACTCACTTCCAATCTGATGTTGTGCTCCCACAAACCAGCAGTAAAATGCACTCACTGGACTCCAGTGCTCACTCACATAATGGAGAGGAGTCAAAGAAGAGTCCTGTGAATGTATTTTACTGCTGGTTTGTGGGAGCACAGCGTCAGAATGGAAGTGAGTATGAAGATAAAACTTACATATTCGGATTCAGCATCACTTACACTATACACCACTTACTGTAGTTCAGGGGGTGTTTCGGAGATGACAGGTTCCCTTTAAAGGTTTCTTCACTTCAGCAAATGGTATTTACTCATGTACATAAAGCTTAATACAAGGCACTTACTAATGTATGTGATTATCCATTTTGCCTTCTTTGCTGGCCCGATTCATTATTCCATCACATTATACACTGCTCATTTCCATGGTTACAACCACCCTGCAATCCATCAGTAGTGGCCGTGCTTGTACACTGTAGGAAAAACCTCTTGCCTCTCTGGTGGCTGGGATCATTGGAGCGTGCATGGGCACATATAGACAGCAGCTCCCATGCCAGACACGCTGTATTGGTGTCCTTTAAGCCAAGTTAAAGGGGTTTTCTGGGATTTAACTACTGATGAACTATCCTCAGGTAGGGTTGCGACACCCAGGACCCCCACTGATCAGCTGTTTGAGAAGGTACCGGTTCTCCTGTGAGCGCTGATACCTTCTCGCAGCTCATCAAGCACAGCGCCGTACATTGTACAGTGGCTGTGCTTGGTATCACGCTCAGCCCTATTCACTTCAATGGGGTTGAGCCGCTCCTAGGCCACGTGACCGATGATCGTGACGTCACTGGCCTAGGAAAAGCTGAGAGAAGGCTGCGGCGCTCACAGGAGCGCCAGTGCCTTCTGAAACAGCTGATCGACGGGGGTCCCGGGTGTTGGACCCTCACCGATGAGCTACTGATGACCTATCCTGAGGATAGGTCATCAGTAGTTAAACCCCGGAAAACCCCTTTAATACAAGACACTTACCTATGTATTGAGATTGTCCATACTGCCTTGATAGCACCATACACTGCTCATATCCAGGGGTTAAGGGCATAGCCATAATTCAGCTGAGGTGACCATGCTAACACACTATAGTAACATAGTAACATAGGTTATAAGGCCGAAAAAAGACATCTGTCCATCCAGTTCGGCCCGTTATCCTGCAAGTTGATCTAGAGGAAAGCAAAAAACCCCTGTGAAGTAGAAGCCAATTTTCCCCACTTTAGGGGAAAAATTCCTTCCCGACTCCAATCAGGCAATCAGAATTACTCCCTGGATCAATGACAGAAAAAAGTGATGGACTCTCTGGTTGCTGGGACCGCAGGAGCGTGCATAATCATGCATGCGCAGCAGCACCTGTCCCAGATATGTGGTGGCTGTAAGCCCTGGAAACAAGCAGCGTATAATGCAATAGAAAAATGAATCAAGCCAACAAAGGAGGCAATATGGACAATCACAATACATTTGCATTAACTTTGTCTACATTATAAATGTAATTTGTGAAGTGAGACAACCCCTTTAAACTCTTATCAGTTAAAAAGTTGATCTATTTTTTGCATAACAGCATCCACTGACATGGTCTCCAAATTCTGGTCAACATGCACCTGAAGGAGAAAATTAAATTCAGACTGCCTCTATTGCCATACACTACATTGTGAAATTCACACAATCCAAGGGTGGGAAAGACCATTCCCTCAGAAGGGCCATAAATAAATCTTGACAGGTCAATAGTTTTGTTATTTTAGGCTGATGCTAACCATATACTGATAATGAGAAGACCATCAAAGAATTGCAAGCTATGTATGCATGTATATATCCAATAGTATGGAGTTATTAATGCTAGACATCCAATGGAGTGAGGGCCCCCAGCTGTAAGAATTACCTTACAGTGTGCTGAAAGTGTTTATGCTTCTGGCCAGTCATGAATAATTATACTGTATATCTTCCAAAATACAGTTGGGGGAAAATAAAGCTTTTGCAAATGTGTGGGCTTATTTGTGCAAAAATGTGCATTTTGCATTTTTACACCATTTACTTCAGTTTTGAAAAGTGGTAGGGAAAGTGGCTGTGGTTAGCTACGCTAATTAATTTCACTCCAGATTTATCACGGCAACTTTTTCAAAAAGTTGCAAAAAGGTTTGCAAACTCACTCTAGTTTCCAATATTACCCTCATGATAAATTTTCCCCATTCATCTCCATGAGTGGTACTCTACAACATTGTTAAAATAAGGCTTTGTATTGATTTGATTAGAGGTGCTTAAGGGTTTAAAGCCAAATAATTTGAAGACTGGTGCAATACAGTTTGTGATGCATCAAGTCCCTTTCTGGATATCCCTGCAGAAGGGGTGGACTGGGAATGTAAAGTGGCCCTGGAAAAAAAATACTAAAAGTGGCCTCATGTTGTAGGCAGGTCCAAATTGACAGAAATTAGCACAACACAAGTAGGCAGAGTCAGCAATACCACAGAGCAAAATACCAACCCAGCAGAACCAAATACCACAGTGCTGTACAATATATCGTCCCAAAAGCTGTCCCTAATTGGTGGCCATCAGTAGCTGCCATTTTCAGTCCTCCTTCTCCAGATGTCTGATTAAGATATGGAGATGTCTGATTAAGATATTGAGCAGGGGGCTTAAAAAGTGAGATGTGTGCCACAGCAGTTGAATTCAGGAGGGCATGTGCAGTCTCTGGCCAGTTAAATGAGTACTTGATTCTCACAGCATTAGTTACCACCAAGAGCTCATCATATACCCAGCAAGCGGCACAGAGGAATGCCTGGGCGGCTGCCCTGGGCATTGGCTCATCAGGAAAATTCTCTGTAGTGTCTATGGCCAGTCCGTCCCTGATCTGAAGGCATGGTACATATATGTATTCTGTCTGTGACTGCTGCAGATCAGTGCTGTATTCCTTTTTAAAGTCTGTTACATTGGGGAGTGGACCTGTCCATCTGTTGTATTAACAAATTGTTGACTGCCTTCCTCTTCTCATATAGGCGGACTAACCTATGGAGCGTGGGAGCATCGCATATTAGGCAATACTGCGGAAGAGCATTTGCCTTTGCAGCTCAAAGAGGACATTCTTTGCACGGGAAGAGTGGCTGAAGTGCATGCACAGTTTCCTGGACATTTTTTAGAGCTCTTCCATTTCAGTGGAAGACTTGAGGAATCAGGTGACAACAAAATTGAAGACATGTGCCATGCAGGACCAGCCCTCCCTGAAGCAGCACACACAAAATGATCTTCCCGTTATCACTAACCATGGTTCCTATCTCTAGTTGACAATGAGACAGCAAGTGTTCCATTTCTTTATTGATGACATGGAGCAATGTGGCTCTGTCCACCAAGGCTGACCAGGTGCAGAACCACATGACAAGGCCTAACTTTGCATAGGTGAGGACCTAGGACCACTGTGAACTGTGCCAAGAGGTGAGGGTGAGGACAAGGTGGAGGATGAGGAAGCAGAGGGGGATGTTGGCACAGAAAACCCAGCATTACAACATGAAGGCGGCAATGCCATCACATTGCCAAGCTGCTGGTGTGCCTGGCCTGGAACCACATTTACCCAGTGGGCTGTGAACAACATATATTGTCCTTGACAATAGTTAGAACTCCATATATCAATGCTGACGTGAACTCTACCAGACACCGAGAGGCACAAGGACTGGCCAACCTTCTGCTCAACGTACATCTGCAGGGCTGCTACAGCTTTTTTTGGAAAAGTAATGTTGGCTTGGGACTCTCCACCTTGGATGAGCACAAGCTATCAGTTCTCTGAAATGTGCAGAGTCAACTATATGGAAAGGGAGGGACTGTAGTACCAGCAACTTGGCCAAGTGCATGTTCAGCTTGTGAACATTCACCGTGCCTCGGTGATTGTTTCCTTCTGCTGATGTTCTTGAGCCCTGACTGCTAGAGAGGGGATGCTGACTGGTGGAAGATGCAGCGGTCGTTGCATCAGGCTGTTTTCCCACACCACTTTATGGGGACACTCCATGTGTTGATGCAGGGTCATCGTGCCAACATTAGCAACCTGGCCACAACTCACCTTCTGCCCACACATTCTGCATACTGCCACACTATCGTCCCTCAGAGACTTGGTGAAAAATTCTGACACTGGCGAGAATGGCATTTTCCCTCCACCATTGTGTGATGCATGCCTGCCGCTGCTTTTATGAACCCATGCAGTGCTAGTGTGTTCCTCACAGGTAGTCTCCCAAGTAGCAGACAATGTACCCCTACCGCGTTTGTCTGCAGATCTCCAACTGCTTCGACCCTGCTTTCTCACGGTCACCCTCACTCCCGAAGATGACGATGCCCCCTCTTCACCCGACTCCCATGTGCTACATCACCATTTACATCTGTTAGGTCGTTACTTCTGTCACCCTCACCTGTTTCTTGCACATGTCGCTGACCTCTCGCAACATGTGCTCTCACCCGACTAGCATCAATAGTTGCACATCTAGACGAGTCTGCAAAATACCTCTCCTCTAAGTCTGTGCTGGTCTGTAACTGCTGACTGTCCTCACAATGCTCATCCTTGCTGTAAAGCAGCAGAAGAAGGAGCAGCAAAAGCAAGAGGCAGGTTCAGGACAGGTGAGGGCACAGGGGCAGTTCCTGGGCAATGCCAAGTAAGTGTCAGAGGAACCCACCGATTCCTGGCTGTGTGTATCTTTTGTCACTTGAGATGATGTATTATAGCAAGTAAACCATTCCAGTATAGCTGGATTACTGGTCAAAACACGACCGCTGGATGACAGCAGCAGCTCTGGCCTGTTGCTGCGGCTGCTAACAACCCCCCTTCTTCTGCTACTTGTGCAAGCTACAGAAACATTATTCCACTGCCCTTTCCTTTGGAGGGCCCAGGCAAGTGTCTGCTGGCCATAGAGTACAGTAACTGTATCAGTAATGGATTAACTAAGAATGTGACAGAAGTAGAAGATAAACATGGCGATATATTAGACCACCCTTTAATACTGAGGCACATTAATTCTATGTATAAAGTAACACATTAACTGGGATTGTGGCAGCAGTTCAACAAGATGCACATGGCAAAATATTAGACCACCCTTTAATACTGAGGCACAGTAATTCTATGTATAAAGTAACGCATTAACTGGGAATGTGGCAGCGGTTTAACAAGATGCACACGGCGATATATTAGACCACCCTTTAATACTGAGGCACATTAATTCTATGTATAAAGTAACACATTAACTGGGATTGTGGCAGCAGTTCAACAAGATGCACATGGCAAAATATTAGACCACCCTTTAATACTGAGGCACAGTAATTCTATGTATAAAGTAACGCATTAACTGGGAATGTGGCAGTGGTTTAACAAGATGCACACGGCGATATATTAGACCGCCCTTTAATACTGAGGCACAGTAATTCTATGTATAAAGTAACACGTTAACCCCTTAGTGACAAATGACGTACTATGTACGTCATGATGTGGTGTTAGTTACCGCACCATGACGTGCACAGTACGTCATGAGATGAAAGTGTCACCACAAGTTTGCTTGCGGTGACACCGGCATCTCAACGGGTGTCACGGACAGCAGAGCTACATGGTGTCTAAAAACCAGTCCAGCAAAATCTGCCTTCCAAAAACCATATGGCGCTCCTTTTTTTCTGCGCCCTGGCATGCGCCCTTACAGCAGTTTAACACCACATGTGGGGTGTTTCTGTAAACCGCAGAATCAAGGAAATAAATATTGAGTTCTGTTTGGCTGTTAACCCTGGATGTGTTAAAGAAAAAATGAATTAAAATGGAAAATCTGTCAAAAAAGTTAAACTTAGAAATTTAATTCCCATTTTCCTTTAATTCTTGTGGAATACCTAAAGTAACAAAGTCTGTAAAATCAGTTTTGATTAACTTGAGGGGTGTAGTTTCCAAAATGGGAAAATTTATGCGAGGTTTCTACTATGTAAGCCCCACAAAGTGACTTCAGACCTGAATTGGTCCTTAAAAAAGTAGGTTCTGGAAATTTTCTTAAAAATTTTAATTGCTTCTAAAATTCTAAGCCTTCTAACATTTCCAAAAAAAAATGACATTTACAAAATGATGCCAACATAAAGTAGACTAGAGATGAGCGAATCTATTCGCCGCTTCAAAGATTCGGACAAAGTGAATCTGGATTTTTTTGGATTCACTTCGTATTATTCATAAATCTTTGCAAAATACTGAATGCTAACGATACGAAACGTACGCATTCTGATTGAGGCGGGAAAATGACAATATGCCCCCGCAAGAGTGGGAAAGTGAAGATACACCCCCCTCAGAACTGGAAAAAACCAGCCCGGCCCACCGGGATCTAACTATTTGCACGTATAGGGAGTGAAGACTCCTCTCTCAGTACTCCACCCTCCTCTGAACCAGTTTAGACCAGAGCTGAACACTGAGCAAGTAGCAAGCATGGCTAAAGAGCTGCGCCCAACTGGAACCAGATGGCCTTTGGGGATGAGTTCCCTGAACCACCGCCTGCTCCAGACATCAGGGTGTCACTGAAGGTGAGAAACCCACCTACAGAGCCCTTATTCTCCTTACTGCCTGCGGCGTTAGCTACGCATCATGAGGCGGTTCTTCGTCGTCGGGTGGCTAGTGCATCTGCTGTGGCTGGGGAGGCTGGAGCATCTGCTGTGGCTCGTGCGGCGGAGGCGGCTGGAGCGCCCACATCGCCACCCAGGAGGAGATCCACGACAACACCTTCCATAAGGCAGAACCCGATTGTGCCACCATCGGTGACGGCCCATGCGCAGACCCTCTGGGACTATAAAAACGCCGTGGAGGACTAGGTCATCCAGGTACTGGACCACCCTAGGCCGGGAGATCCTGCATTGGAATGCCGAAAGGGAATGGTCCTGTGGTTTTCCGTTGAGAGAAGGTCTGGCTTCCTGGCAGACGACGAGAACGGAAAGGAGTATTTTGTGGGCCACAGGTCGGTGAAACGGCCGTACCTGCCACAACCTCGTCACAGCCTGTACGTGGGGGATCAGGTGGAGTACACCCCCGTGGCGTCACTGAAAGGCCCCTTTGCGACTGGGGTTACCCTCCTTTCTAAGCCCCTGGTACCTACAACAGAACCTGAAGTGTGGCCGGATGAACCACCAGGTCTAGGACGCTTGCGATGCCTTCAGGAGTCCCCAGATGGCGTCCTCCAGTTCAGGGAAAAGCCACAGCCGGAGCCTCTAAATCCTGGACTGCAACCACCACCACCACCACCACAGTCCTTTCAGCTGGGTCAGCTGACAACTTCATCGTTTACCTTCCAATGCCGTGGAAGATGAAGCCAGCAGCAGCCAGGGAAACTGCGGCTACTTCCCTGGATGCAACCTTGCCTGAACTGCTGCACCGGAAGTCCTTACCCCTGCTGGCTCGGTAGGAGGATCCGGAAAAGCGCAAATGGCTGCAGCGCTCACCAGCGTGACCACCACCCGGACCTGGTCAAGTCCGACTTCCGGAAGAAGAGTGTATGAGAGTTCTACTACGGCATCAAGCGTGGCCTACAAGAGGCAGGAGTGTCCTCTGATGTCATTCAGCAGCAGTTCCAGCGAGGAGGACTTCAGGTCCCTCATCTGAGGAACCCGACTACTGGCTGAGTGAAGGACACCTCTGAAGGACCTATGGGAGCCACACCATGGACTGCACCTGACAGGTGAGAGCTAGTTGGCACTTTTTATGTTTGCTAGTTTGTATTGTCCCCGTTTGACTCTCACCCAGATGGACATGGCTGTCAGGACTCCCCCCATTCTGCAGAAAACTCCCAGTTGCGCCTTAGCTTGCCTATTTTCCTCCCCCCCCCCCCTTCTCAGGTTATTTGGGAGCCCCCTTTGCAAAACTATCATGCCAACTAGGAGCCATAAGGAGAGACTCAAACGTATATCTGAGCCTTTTACAGTGCCTTGCGAAAGTATTCGGCCCCCTGGAACTTTTACAACCTTTTGCCACATTTCAGGCTTCAAACAAAAAGATATAACATTTTAAATTTTTGGTGAAGAATCAACAACAAGTGGGTCACAATTGTGAAGTGGAGCGAAATTTATTGGATCATTTAAACTTTTTTTGTAATAATAAAACTGAAAAGTTGGGCGTGCCAAATTATTCGGCCCATTTACTTTCAGTTCAGAAAACTCACTCCAGAAGTTCATTAAGGATCTCTGAATGATCCAATGTTGTCCTAAATGACTGATGAAGATAAATAGAATCCACCTGTGTGTAATCAAGTCTCCGTATAAATGCACCTGCTCTGTGATCGTCTCAGGGTTCTGCTTAAAGCACAGAGAGCATCATGAAGACCAAGGAACACACCAGGCTGGTCCGTGATACTGTTGTGAAGAAGTTTAAAGCTGGATTTGGATACCAAAAGATTTCCCAAGCTTTAAACATCACAAGGAGCACTGTGCAAGCAATCATATTGAAATGAAAGGAGTATCAGACCACTGCAAATCTACCAAGACCCGGCCATCCCTCTAAACTTTCATCTCAAACAAGGAGAAGACTGATCAGAGATGCAGCCAAGAGGCCCATGATCACTCTAGATGAACTGCAGAGATCTACATCTGAGGTGGGAGAGTCTTTCCATAGGACAACAATCAGTCGAACACTTCACAAATCTGGCCTTTATGGAAGAGTGGCAAGAAGAAAGCCATTTCTCAAAGATATCCATAAAAAGTCTCGTTTACAGTTT